>JACVTC010000015.1:1402500-1410000 GCA_016946835.1 Neocallimastix lanati (nom. inval.) | reverse complement strand
GAAATGAAATCACTATCATTTGCAAAGGTAATAACACGTTTACTATCATCCTTCGGTACCGGGAATAAGTATTTTAATATATTACTTACCTAGTTTTTTTTTTTTTTATTCGGTATTGTTTTTTTAAAAAAAAAAAAAAAAAAAAAAAAAAATACAAAAAAAGATAAACATATAAAATAAATTTAAAATATAATTTATTAAAATTAGGTTTAAAAATTAATAATTAATACTTAATAATAATAATAATAATAATAATAATAATAATGAAATATAGGAATTTTTTTTTTTTATAATTGATATAAATATATATATTAAAAAAAAATAATAATAATAATAAAAATAATAAAATAAAAATAAAAAAAATAATAGTAAAAAAAAAATAAATAAATAAAAATAAATAAAAACAATAGTAAAAAAAAAAAAAAAAAAAAAAAAAAAAAAAAAAAAAAACTTACTCTTGTACCCAATTTTGTAGTGAAATTATTAAATATTAAATGGGGATAGGCTTCTGAAACGGTACCTCGATCAGGGATATCATGTCTCAATACAACATTATTTAAGGTAAAGTAAGCAGTAGGACCATATGGGAAATGGGATACAATCATACCATCTTTTTTTTTTTTTTTAATTTTTGATTTTTTTAATAATTAAAAAAAAAAAATATAAAAAATAAAAAAAAAAAAAATAAAAAAAATAAAAAAATAAAAAAATAAAATAAATAAATTATTATTAATTAATTAATTAATTAGTATATATATAGTATTATTATATATATATATATATTTATTTATTTTTTTCTTTTTTTCTTTTTTCTTTTTTTTTTTTTTGTTTGTTTGTTTTCGTCTTCTTACCTGGTTGTCCTCTATGTTCATGTAATATAATTAAGTCGGTGACTTCATTAGATTTACAGGCATTCACTACATCCTTAATAACGTAATTACCTCTATTAATTCTTTGAGAATTTGGGAAAATAAGTTTCATTTCTTTAGCAAATTGTTGTAAACGACTACTTGGATCTCTTGACGTAGTAATTAATACTTTTGGATCGTGAACACCAGCTTGAGCATATTCATCATCAATATGAGTTTGCATATCTTCATAATAGAATAATATTAAAATTATTTTTATTTTTATTTTTTTAAAAAGATAAAAAAAAAATTTAGGTATCAATATTATAAAATATTAAAATTAATATATATATATATATATATAATATATAGAGAGAATAAAATTTTTTTTTCTACAAAATTAAAAAAAAAAGAAAAAAATTACCTTCTTGATGTTCATCAAATAATAAATCATTTTTTAAGGTTTCGGATTCATTTCTTAATTCAGTTGGAATTTGTTTTCCCTCTAATATTTTTTTTTATTATAAATATATTAAATTAGATATTAAAGAAGTTCAAAATATTAATATTTCAATTTTAATTAGAATTATAAAAAAAAATAATTTCATGAATATTTAATATATTAAAATTTAAAAAATTCAATAATAAATATATATATATAATTTTTTAACGCATTTATAAATTTCGAGAAATTTCGGTGGTTGAAATTAAAATTTAAAAGTATGCATATATGATTTTTTATTATTATTATTATTATTATTATTATTAATACTTTAAAAACATACTTTAAATTTTGATTATAAAAAAAATAATTTCTGAGTATCATATTTCTTTTTTTTTTTTAAAAAAAAAAAAATAAATAAAATTTTAATAGTAAAATAATATAATAAAAAAAAAATATCATGTATATTTCAATATTAATATTCATAGCTTTGATATATATATATATATATATACTATCTTTATATTATATATTTTAAAATTTGAAATTTCAATATTATAAAATTTCTTTATTTTTTTTTAAATTTTTAATATTATTAACTAAAAATTTAAATTGGTGTTTATTATGGTTAATGTTTTTGAATTTCAAATGTAATAACAAATATATATATATATATTATAAATTCCTGCTGTAAATTCTTGTTATTAAAATTTCCTCTTAAAATTGACATTTCAATATCATATTATGATTTTAATGATATAAAAATATATATATATATATATAGATATAATATATAAAACTAACCAGCTAAAGCATTTTTTAATGCTTGTTTTCTTTCAAAGATTTGACGATCCTTGGCTTCTAAAGCCTTTCTATAAATATATTCTTTACGAAGTCTAGTATTTCTACGAATCATTTTCTTTTTTTTATATTTTAAATTATTATAATTTAATTTAACTTTATCTTATTTTCTCGTAATATATAGTTATATTTGTATTTTTTTTAAAATAATATATTAGTTATATATAATAAATAATGTTCTTTTTTTTTTTTTTTTAAAAGATTTACAAAAAAATTGAATAAATTGCCTTTTAATTATTCTTTTTATTATTATACATAATATAAAATTTTGAATTTAAAATATTTTTTAAAGTTTTTTTTTTTTTTGAAATTATAAAAAAAGTCTTCTATTAACCAATCATCAGAAAGATTTTATATTATTCATTAAATTTATAATATATTATAATGTATTACAATATAATAAACTATATGTTTTAAAAAATAAAAAATTAAAAATATTTAAAAAAAGAAAAATACTTTATATTAAAAATTAAAAAAAAAATGATTCTAATAAAAATAATAAAAATATAAAAATAATAAAAATATAATATTTATAAAATTATTTTAATAATAAATTATAAATAAATTATAATTATTATTACATATTAATCATAGCTTAGGATTTGTGTTATTAAATTATTATTATATTAAATGTAAAAAGGTATATAAAGAGTCTGAAAAACTTTTCTATATTTTATTACATTTATATATTCATTCATTCACAGTATTTTTTTTTTTTTTTTTCATTGATATTTTATAATTGTTATTAATTTAATAAAAAAAATTCAGAACTATTATTAATATAATATTAATTACTATAAAGAAAAAAAAAAACCATAAAAGTATTTTATTATATATAAATTTTAAGTTTGATAGTGCGGAATAATTAAAATAATAATAAAAAAAAAATTTTTTTTATATATTATTTATTTTATTTTAATAATATAAAATTATTGCCTGTAACTCTCTTCATATGAAAGTTATTAATAATTAATATTCAAAATAAAATGAATTACAAACAATATATTAATATAAAAAAATATATATTTAATTAGAGATACAAGGATTCATTATCTTCGTTTAAGTTGATATGAATGTTGGGTTTATTTAGAAATTTAGGTATTACTGATTGTTTAGAAATTATATAAAGATAATGTATAAATATATGTTTTGCCCATATACTGTAGATAAATATATAGTATTTTCATTATCTTCTATATAATGATATGAAGTTGTATTTTTAACATTAAAATTAAGATCCAAATCCAAAAATGTTGGTAAGGTTTCCAAAAAATTTTTTGAATCGATGATTTGGATATTATAAATTTTATTTGACAATAATAAGTACTAAAAATAAAGATTTTTATTTGGTATAGAATTTTCAACAATAAGAACTGCTATATCATATTGTTCCATATTTTTTTTTTTTTTTTTTTTTTTTTTTTTTTTTTGATGAAATTTAAAAATATATTAAATGCTTTTTTTAACATAAAAATATTTATAATAAAACTTTATATTATTAATAATGAATTATTAATTATTATATTTATTATATTATCATTTATTATATCATTAATTATAATTATTTATATTTAAGTATTATTAATGTCATAAAAACATTACATAATACACGACATCAAGCTTCATTAGTTATAATCTTGTTTTGTATATAATTATTTTAAAGTTTAATTCAGTTTACTAAACTTATTTTTTTATTTATAATTTCTAAATAAAAAAAAATACACATTAAAAATAATAAATAAATAAGAATATATTATTATATAATAAATAAATAAATAAAGACATTATGAATGTCCTTTTCGTTGGTCCTGTCTAATCCTATAACTTTGAATAATGTATAATTTTTTCATTATGATTTATATGATTATAATTATTATCTACATACATTGTATTAATTAAATGTGAATTTTTATTGGATATAAAAATTAAGTAAAATAAAAAAAAAAATTATCTTTGTTAAAAAATTAGAGTTAAAATAATATATCTATTTAATAATTTAACTTTCTTGTTGTCATTTTTATGTATACATAGTAATAATAATAGTTCTATTTATTTATTATTATTATCATTTTTTTTATTAATTCATAATTAATTACAACTTAAATTATAATATATATTAATTTTTTTTTTTAATCAATTCATTATATATGTCAAAGAAAAAAAAAAAAAAAATTTTTTCAATTTAATAAATTTTCTGTGAAATTTAATTATAATATAAAGTAAAAAATTAAATGATTATAATTAAAATTTAAAATAATAATGAATTTTAATAATACTTTAATGAATAAGAAATAAATAAAAAAAAAAAAAAAACTTGAATTATTGTGGTGTCTTAAATGTGAGAGTAGATTTTTATTATTTTTATTATTTTTATTATTATTAATTATTAATTATTAATTATTAATTATTAGTTATTAGTTATTATTATTATTATTATTATTAAAATTTTTATTTTAAATTAACTTTTTAATTATAAGAAAATTTTATTATAAATTCATTTAAAAAAAAAAAAAAAAAAAAAAAAAAAAAAAAAAAAAGGAAAAAATATTAATTTTTAATAATAAATAATTAAATATACCTTACAATAACTATTGGAAAAAATAACTATAAAAAATAAATGAATACTATATAGTTAATATAATTACTTTATAACATTTTTAAAAAATAAAATTAAAAAATATATATATAATAAAATAAAAAATATATATGAATATATATATTATAAAATTAAAAAATTAAGAAAAAAAAAAAAAAAAAAGGCATTTAGAGAACCTTTCTTAACTTTAATTAATAATTTTTTTTCATAAAAACTTTAAATAAAATTAATAATGATAAGGATGATTTAAAATAATGATAATAGTTAAAAAAAAAAAAGTTGACAGATTTCATTATCAAAATTTTTACAAATAACATTTAATTTAAAATATATATATATATGTATTATTTATAATTAAATGCATAAATCGAGTGATTTTATAAATAGCTATAAAAAAATATTAAAAAAAAAAATATTAATAAAATAAAATAAAGAAATCATAATAACAATAGTGATAATAATGAATAAATAAATGAATGAAACATTTAACTTTATGTCTTATATCTTTTTTTTTTTATTATTATTAAATAAATCGCTTCATTTATACATCTAATAAATTTAATATTCAAACAATAATTCTCATATAAAAGAATTTATAATACTATTAACAATATATTAACCAGAAAAAAAAAAAAAAAAAAAACATATATATTCAAAAATTTTTTTTTAAAAAAAAAAAAAAAAAAAAAAAAAAATTAAATTATTAAAATAACAGAACAATGAAAATAAAAAATTTTTCATGGGGGCCGGTGCTACTACTTCATTTATTATGTTGCTATGAAAAGATAAGAGGAGAACCGGTCCCTTCAAACAATTTTAAAAAAAATCTTGATAATGATAATATTGGTTATGAGAAGAAAAATTTTAATGATAATACTAATACGGATATTAATAATGATAATTTTGTAGTCTATGATATTGGAGATAATATGATAAATCATATTCCATTCCATAATACTGCAGAAGAGGATACAATCGAAAATGAAAATGATATAAATAATAATAATAGTAATAATAATTATAATAATGATAATCATGATGGAATGACTAATACAACAACAGAAGGAAGAAAATTAACAAAATATAATGATGATATTGATGATGATGATGATGCTTATTTAAAAACCATTAATCCTAATGAATTTTATGATATTAATAATATTTATAATAATACCTATAACAATCCAATTTATTATCTTCACAAAGTTCATAAATTTATTAAAAGAAATGTTAATTTAGACAATGATATAGATACTAATTTGATTGATGAAAAACAAGAAGAGAATATAGAAACCGATTATTTCGAATTTGGAAATCAATTGGAAGGATTTGCATTATTTGTATATGAATCATTAATTGACATTGCTTTTTCACCTACCAAGGGTGTTACACTCTCCAGTTTTTATTATTATGGAGTAAACTATTTTGAAGAAATTTATGATACAGAAATAACACCTTTAATTTCTTCAGGTTATTCAGCATTGTAAATAATTATATTATATTTATTTTTATATATAATAATTATATATATATATGCATATATTTAAAAAAAGAAATAAAATTAAAAGAATATAAGAATATATATGTATAATAAGTACTATTCATTATCAGTTGAATTTTTATCTTTATTATATTTATTTAAAAAAAAATAATTTAAATATAACTAATATAACTAATATAAATATTATATTTTTTTATTATTATTATTATTTTTTTTTTTTTTTTTTGTAAATATTTATATTCTTATTAATTTAATTAACTATTATATATATATGTATATATTTATATTAAAATTATTCAATACATCAATTATTTTTTTTTATTTGAAACTCTATATTCAATCCAAATTATTTCATAATCTCTAATAATAATAATAATAATAATAATAATAATAATAATAATAATAATAATAATAATGATGATGATGATGATGATGATGATGATGATGAAATTTTTACATTTTGGGTATAATTATAATGGATGGATTCAATACTAATAATAAATTTATATATATAAATATATATATTAATTGAATAAAAAAATGTCATTAACTTTTTATGGATGAATTCAAAAAAAATAATAATAATAATAAAACACAATACAATACTTTATATTTATTCAATTTTTTAAAAAAAAAAAAAAAAAAAAAAATATATATATATATACAATTAAATAAAATGCAACACAATACAATAAATAAAATAAAATTTCATTATTAATTTATTTATTCATTTCTTTATGCTTTTATTTTTTTTTTTTTTTAAATTTAATTCAATTCATTCTATATATTGTGATTATAATGTTATATAATATTATATTTTTAAAAAAAATCATTTCAATTAACTCTTTCAACTTTTTTCAACTCTTTCAATTCTTCCAACTTTTACAACTCTTTTTCACATTCACAAACTTAACCACTCACCACTCACCCACCGACACTTATTACACATATATACATATATACTTTCACTCTCTTTCACCCTCCCATTTCTATATATATATTTTTGAATTTTTTTTCTTTTTTGTTTATTTTATTATATTATTTTATTTTCCTTTTTTTTTTATTTTGTTAAAAAAAAAAATAAAATAAAAAAAAATAAATTAAAATAAATTAAAAATTAAAAATTAAAAGTACCTATGATTTCCCAGAGGTATGGTGGCATAAAAAAATAGGATTTTCCATCTGTAAGAATATGAAGGGAAAAGTAACAAAAGTCGCTCTCCAAATCGTATCCGACCTAGATGCCAACCAA
>JACVTC010000015.1:1112500-1397500 GCA_016946835.1 Neocallimastix lanati (nom. inval.) | reverse complement strand
TATTAAATATTAAATATTAAATAATAGTATAATATATAATATATAATATATAATAAATAATAAATAATAAATAATTGAATAAATAATAAATAATTAAATAATTGAATAATAAATAATAAATATTATATATTAAATAATAAATAATAAAAAGAGTATTTATTAATAAATAATAAATAATAAAAGAGTATTTATTAATAAATAATAAATAAATAAAAATAATAAATAATAAATAATAAATTATATATAATTATGTCAAAAAAAAGTTTAAATTCAACAATTGTTAATTCTATTTATATATAAATATATATAGTTCAATATAATAATAAAATAAATATATAATTATTGTTATTAATAAATTTAATAAATTATTAATATATTTAAATTTGTTCTTAATTTATTCTACATCCATAAATGACAGTTAATTGGATACATTCAATTTGGAAGGATTAGAAAATTTAATTAAACAATTATAAAAATAGATAAATAATAAATAATAAATAATAAATAATAAATAATAAATAATAAATAATAAATAATAAATAATAAATAATAAATAATAAATAATAAATAATAAATAATAAATAATAAATAATTGAATAATAAATAATAAATAATAAATAATAAATAATAATAAATAATAATAATAATAAAAATTCAAAACTTTTTTAAGTCCCTAGCACTAATCACCAAAATAAATTCCGTCAAGCCCACAATTTTTATAACAGGTGACTCAAATGAACCTTTGAAAAGTAGTTCATTTAATTGTCTCTGTTCCCCTCTCTCGAAATGTAGCACATTTAAAGCTAAAGTTCCACCAAGAAGAAACATGTATATAGGATAATTGATATAATCTTCAAAATCAGAAATAGAGTCATAGGAAGAAAGATAATTAAACGCTCTAATATTCCTAACGAACAAAGCAAAGAGATCATCGATGAAATTTAAAGAACTCCAACTAAAAGATGCATGAGCATTGCATTTAAAAATCCAATGTTCAAAAGATTGATTACCTTCCCCACAACAGGGGCAAGTCTTGGGACAATGTAATACTTTGTAAATATGCATTATTTCATATTATTATAAAATAATTACCAATAGATAATAAATATATAAATGTATATACTTAAAATAAATATAAAACACTAAATTGTAAAGGTCAATTGTCTATTTTTTTTATTTTATTTTATTTTATTTTATTTTATTTTATTTTTATTAATGTATATTATATATATATATATTTTGCTATTTTATTTTGTATAATATATAATAATATAAATCTATAAATATATTGAAATTATAATAAATAGTAATAGATATTTATTATATAAAAAAATTTTTTTTTTTTCATTTTTTTTAAATATTATTTTAAGAACTTGAATATTAAAAATATTTACTTTCTTTCTTATTAATAAAAAAAAAAAAAAACTACACATATGGTATTAAATAAAATAAACTGTTTAATTGAAGAAATTAAATAATAAAAAAATACTAATTATAAAAGAAAGCATATATTTATGTTTATATAATAGATATATCATTAATTCTAGTCCTAAATAATAATAATAAATATATTATTTTGATCGATTTTAATGATGGTATGATATTCTGTTAATACTTTTAATTAATTGATGAAATTATAAATTAAACATAATAATAATAATAATAAATAAAAATTATATATTATATATTTATATATAATAATCTATTGTTATAATATTATATATTCCTTATATTTATTCTTCATCAATCATAAAGATAAGAGATTCGCCATCATCACCAGCGGTAGCAATAACCTTACCATCACTAATATATTCAATAATTAAATAATTAAATAACAATAATAATAATAACAATAATATAATAATATTAGTATTTATTACATGTAATTGATATATATTTAAAGTATTTAATAATAATAATTCAATAATATTATTAATAATAATATTTCTAAATATGATATTTTTAATTTTAAATAATAATATAAATATAATATTACTAAAAAAACAAAAAAAAAAAAAAAAAAAAAAAAAAAAAAAAAAAAACTTACGGAGTCATGGCAAAATCTAAAATACTCTTACGATGACCTTTCCAAACCTTTAAACAATTTCCTGTTCTAGCATCCCACATACGAACAGTCTTATCATTAGAACAAGTGGTTAATATTGGTGAATTTTTATGCCACTTTAAACGAATTACAGCACCATCATGATTTAAGATATGACGTACACTATAATTATTTAAATCCCAAATTCTAATAGTACCATCCATAGAAGCAGAAGCCATTAATGGTAAGCTATATTTATATTAATATATATATATAAAATAAAAAACAAATATATAATATAAATAAATATATATATATAAAAATACATATATATATATATTAAATATTGATTATTTTAAATATATATATTTCATTTTGAAATGAGAAAATTGATTTTCATAAGTGAATATATATATATATATAATTTTTGATTGAAATTAGAGAAAAATTGATTTAAATTTAATTTAATATTAAATGAAATGAATATATAAAATAATAATTTGATAATTAAATGAATTAAGTTAGTATTGATTAATGAAAGAGTATAATGTAATAAAAAAATACAAATACACAATTTATATGAATAGATTTATATATTATATATTATATTTAAATAATATTAAATAATTATATTAATTGATTAGTAAATTTATAAAAATAATTATATTATTATTTTTATTAATAATTTATATAATTTTTATTTACTATATCATTAATATAAAATAAAATATTCATACCAATCACAGAAGGCAACATCTTCAACAGAATCCATATGACCATCTAAAGATTTAACTATTCTACCAGTTTGTAATTGAGAAATACAAACTAAACCATCGGCGGAACCCGAAACTACAAGATTACGTTCCATAGATACACTTAAACAAGTAATTGGGTTTCTGTGCCATCTAGCATCGTTTGCTATATATATTGTTAAAAAAATTCATTGGAAATATTTAAATATTATATTAATATTATATTTATATTTATAAAATTTATAAATGAAAATTGAAATAAATTAATTATTAATACATATATATATGTATTCTTAATTTCTATTATATATATAATTAAAAAAAAAAAAAAAAAAAAAAAAAAAACATACGCTTAATAGAATAGATTGGAGCTGCAGTTTTAGGATTCCAGAAAATTAAAGTACCATCATCAGAAGCAGAAATGATGTTTTTACCATCTGGAGTGAAGCAGCCGCATGAAACGGAACTTTGATGACCAGCAAAAGTGTTCATTAAAACACCGGATGGAATTAACCACATCCAAAGCATACCATCATTACTACCAGCTAAAATGATATTACCTTTTGGATGCCATTGAAGCCACTAATATTATAAAAATATTAATTATATTTATTAATAAAATATATATCATTTTTTCAAATTTAATTTGATTATTTATTTAATATAAATAATAATATATTTTAATTGATTTTTCAATAAATTTTAAAAAATTTTTATTTTAAATAAAAGATAAAAATGAAGAAAAAAATTAAATAAATAAATTACTATTATAAAAAATATTTACATTAATTTCAGTTGGTCCATCTAAGTTCATAACTAATTTACCAGTATCAGAATCCCAAATTTTAATTATACCATCCATACCACCAGTAGCGGCATATTGACCATTAATGTTAAAACCGACTGCAACAACGGAATCAGTATGACCTATAGATTTTCAATATCAATAAATTAATAAGCGGTTTTTCATATTTATATATTTATTATATATTTATTATTGAAATAAAAATAAACATTTTTTTTCTATATTATTAAAATACTAAATTCTACAATATCATATTCAAATTTATACTATATTTATTATAATATTTACTATAAAATTTATTATTGTAATTATTATTAATTTTAAATTTAAAAAAAAAAAAAAACATACCACCTAATTCAGCATGAACTTCACCGTTAACAATATTCCAAATAAAACCTCTGTCATCTTCACCACCACTAATAGCGTAACACTGATTGACTGGATTTAAAGCAATAGCAAAAATTGAACCTTTAATTGTATGTTTTTATCATTGAAAAAAAAATAATAATTTTATAATATAAATTAGAATAATTAATATATAATTGTTCACTTACTTTGTATTGTATTGTACTGTATTGTTTTTTTTTTTTTTTTTTAATTTTTATCATTTTTTATGAAATCTCTAATAATATATTAAAAAATATGTAAAAAATTATGTAATAAATTTATATATACCAGTATGTCCAGTAAATCTGACCTCAGAATCATTTTCAATAGCTTCATCTTCATCATCTCCGGTATCCATTTCAACGTCTTCGTCTTGAACACCTTTTTATATTTGAAATAATTATTTTTAATTATTTATATATTTATTATATTGTTATAAAATAAATAAAAAAAAAAAAAAAAAAAAAAAAAAAAAAAAAAAAAAAAAAAAAAAAATTAGTATTACATTAAATAATATATATTTAAAAATAATTTTTTAATTAAATTGTTTTCTAAATTTCAATACTTATATAAAATTATTTTATTGAAGGTATAATATAAAAATAAATTTTTATTTGGGTCTTTAGTTATTTTAATATATAATACATATATGAACCTTCTAATGTTTCTGGATCGATAACTTCAGCGATTTCATCTTGGTTAATATATTCTTCTTCTTCTTGAAATTCTTGGTTTTCGTTTTCCATTTTTATTTATTTAAAAAAAATAATGAATTAAATTAAATTAAAAATATTAATATAAAAGTAAATAAATTTATTTTTTCCAATACAAATAACAGCACTTCTATTTGTTTTGTTATTTATATATATGTTTTTTTTTTTTTTTTATTTGGAGCAAAATATATTAAAAAAAAAAAAAAAAAAAAAAAAAAAACTTTAAAATTATTTATTAAAAAAAAAAAAAAAAAAAAAAAGATTTAATTTAATTGGCCAATGCATTTTCTTTGAATGGTAATACAAAAAAAAATAAAAAATAAAATATAAAAATAAATTTATAATTACTATTTATTTATTTATTTATTTATTTACTTATTTATTTGTTTATATAATTATTATTTATTTATTTATTTATTTATTTATTTATTTTAAGTATTGAAATTTTAAATTATTAATAATTTCCATATTATTATTAATAATTATTAATGTTTTACTATTTATAATTTATTATTAAATTAATATTATTAATATTCAAAAAATTTATTAATAATAAATGATATTAAAAAGATATTAAAAACTTATTAATAATTTACTAAGGTCTTATGTAAACTTTTTTTTTTATTGTTTTTATTTCCATAAGATATTATTATTAATATAAATATTAATATTAAAAGTTATTCAAATTGAAAATGTTTATTATATATATATAAATATTTTAAATATTTTATTATTAATTTTTTTTTTTTTATTTCCATAAAATATTATTAATATAGATATTATTATGAAAAAGTTCTTTAAATTGAAAATGTTTACTATATATATATATATTATTATACATTTTTTAATTAATAAAAATATTATATTAATAATAAAGTGTAATTAATTATTAGTACAAATTAAAAACTTTCAAAGTTAATAATACTCAAGTTATTTGTTAATGAATCAATTATAAAATATCAAAATATTGAATATAATGTGATATACATATTAATATTTATTACTTTTTTTATTATAATAAATGTAATTAGCATTAATAATTATTCTTGATGATTATTATAATAAATATTATTAACATAAAGAATTATTTTTTTTTATTATTATACATTTAATTAACTTTAATAATCATCAATAGTAATTTTTAATTGTAATAATATTTATTATAATAATCATTAATAATAATTCTTAAACATAAAATTTCATTTTTTTTTATTAGTAATAAATAATAATAAAGACGTTGGAAAATTTTTAATTTTAAATTTTTATTTTATTAAATTTTTAAGTTTTGAATAGCTTATATATTAATATATATTATTTAATACTTCCCTTAAGCGTAAAAAAATAATAATTATCTCGATTGATATTAAATTTATTATTAATAATTAAAGTATAAAATTAAATCTTGTTAAACAAAATGATTTAATTTAGTCAATATTTTATCTATTATTATTATTATTTATTACATTTAATTATATTAAGGTTATTCTATACTATTTGTACCATCTTGAATAAACGTTATATTTTTATATATTATCATTAGGATAATTTTTTATTATAATATACTATATTTATTATACATTAAGATTTGGTATAATTATATGTACATTATATTAGTAATCTGCTCTATGATTACTCAAAGGTTGTATTTATATATTATAAAGAATGTGCAATGATACTTTGTTGTTAAATTTAATAGATCACAATGTGCTACAACACAAAAATAAATATCCTTTGTTATATTAATTATTGATTCAAAATGTTTATTTAATAGACATTTTAATTTTTATTGTATTTTAAATAATGAAATATTAATGGTTTATTACGATGATATTTATTTCAAACTTTTTATTTAGATATACATACATATGTTGTGATAAATATATATGGTTAGTAGTTATTAAGTCTAATAACTTTTAATAATTTAATTTTTTAATAATTTAATTTATATTAAATAATTTAATTCAAAATGATATTAAATTAATATTTCATTAAGTGAAAATATTTCGTATCATTTTTTTATTTTTTTATTTTTTTTTTTTTTTTGAAAAGAAGCAAGAATTATATTATTATAAAGTGTTTAACACTATTGGAGGTCTATTTATCATGGCCCTCCTTCACGAATAATCGTTTGTTCCTATTGAAAACTCAACAATAAAAGGGACTTCCCCCTCAGGGACATATCTCCTTCTTTGAGGTTCTTTGAGGGAAGACCATCTTAAATTCTGTGATACCAGAGTTAATAATAACAATACAAGCATCACTCAAAAATTATTTAATACAATTTCCTCAATGTTTAGAACTCGTTCTTTGAGGGGACCACGTACTTGGTTATATACCATAAATGAATGTTTTATATTAAATATAAAACATTCATTAAATATTAAAATAAAGAAATGTTAGCATTCACATTAAAATGACTAAATCAGAAAATTCAACAAGTACGGAGAGTTCTTCAAAAACTTCATCAAAGACAATAAATACATCAAATACAACATTGAATGATACTCTTGTTGATGTAGGACCTCCAAATATTCAAACTAATACAAATAATAAATTTCATATTCAAAACTTTAAAATTACAAATGAAAACTTTCACATATGATATCCAGACTTAAAATTATTCCTAGATTCTGAAGAATAACGTGATTATATATCAAAGAATATTAAAGATATAAACGCCAATTAAAAAAATATTTAAAATATGACAGTACAGTCAGGATTATAATACTGAACAGCCTTGAAGTTGACGAAAATACAAAAAAAGTTTATTAAATAATTTCACAAGTGTATACTTAATGATAAATGAATTAAAAGAAAAATTTTCAGAAACAGGCCCATCCAGATTATTTGAAGTTGAAATGAAGATAAAGAAGCTAGAAATCGAAAACGATGACTTTATAAGCTGTATTTGGATAATCTTAACTCATTATTTACAGAAAACAATAACGAGGAAAAATTACAAAATAAACCAGAACTAAGTGAAGAAACAAAAGTTTTATATTCTTTCTAGGAATTAAATAAAGTCGGTATTCCATATTCATTCATATTTCTATATGTTGAAAAGACATTTAAAGATTTAAAAGAAGACATAATATATATATATAATTGATTTTTTAAAAAAAAAAAAAAAAAAATATAATTATTCTATTTACGTATTATATATATACAAATTTATACACATAAAATTTAAAACTATAAAATAAAAAAATTTTTTTTTAAAAAAATGACATATTATTTATTATTTATAACGATAATTAATTATAAAAATTATAATATAAAGTATTTAAATATTTTATATATATATATATATTTTATTTATTTAATTTGATAATTTTTAAAAATTATAAATTTTAATAGAAAAGGATAAAGCAAAAGAAAACATTTTATTAATTTATAAATATTTTTAAAAAAAAAAAAAAATTTAATTTTCATTAATATTTGAAAATTCAATAAACTTTGATATTCGAAGTATAAAAAAATTATAACTTATAAAGAAATATAAAGAGATTAACAAATATATATTTATTTAAAAAGTTTAGATCAATACTTTGCGAATATTTCTATAACTCATTTACGATCAATAACATTTTTTATAATAATTGATGACATAAGAATCTGTTAATATTAATATATATAGCATTATTACATTCTGAATGAGCCTATCTAAGATAACTTAAAATAAATCTGTGAGGTTTTATCTATAATGTCATTAAATTGGTTAATTTCTAATTGGATATACTGTTATATAAATGATGGAGGATAGATATATAAATATGCTTTTCAAAACTTAAAATTTAAATAAAGTAAAAATTAAAAAATTTAAAAAAAAAAAATTTTTTTTCCTAATTATATAATATTTTATAATCATATTATTTAATAAAACTTTATTTATTATTTATTTTATTTATTATTTATTTTATTTTATTTTATTTTATTTTATATTTAATTATATATGAAGAAAAAAATAAAAAGTTTTAATCATGGTATATTTTATGATAAATTTTATCATTTAAAAATTAAAAATATTTTCATTTGAAAAAAAAAAAAAAAAAAAAAAAAAAAAAAAAACTATTATTATTATTATTTTAATAAGATAGAAATGATTTTTTTTTTTTTTCTTTATAAAACATAAGATAGGTATTTCTAATAAAAAAATATTAATAGTAATAATAAATAAATAAAAAATTAAATAAATTAAATTAAATTAAATAAATTAAATTAAGATTACATGGTATACCATTTATATAATAAATTACTACGTTTATAATATTTATCATTTTCTAATGTAAATATTGCATCCTTTAAGATGACACGATACATATCCTTCTGTGAAATTGTACGACGGAGTGCATTTCTACTCTTTGAACTACCTGTACGACCTTGAGAATTGTCATCCTTACGTTTAAGGAGAGAACTACCCGATTTACCACTTTTACTTGCACCAAAACTTCTCTTAGAATTAAATCCTTTGCCCCCTTCATCTCCTAATTTTTTATCCCCTTTACCATTACCACTATCACCACCTTTCGATTGTGATGAACTACTCTTATGAAAATGAAGCGATGAGGCTCGCCATTCATCATTGGAACTTTGAGTCATCCAACTATATTTTTTACCTGAACCACCTGCTGCTCTTAAAGCGGTTTCATTCGTAATTCTTTGTTTTACAGCATCCGGTACATCCTTATTTTTTACCGTTTTATTCTTTTTACGCTTTGAGGTACCCTTACCATCACCATCTTTTCCATCACCTCTTCCTTCTTCTTCTTCACCACGACGTTGTCTCTCTCTACGTTCTTTATCTCTTTCATGACGTTCAATAAGTTGTAAAGCTTTTCTAACATCATCCTTTACCACTACGGAAAATTCATAGGTATCTTCCCCTACTTTAGCTTTTTTAGCTTTACTTTCTTCCATAAAAAAATCATGAAGTAAACCTACTCTATGTTTACTTGCCAAAATCATTTGTTCCACTAAATTTCGTATTCTTTCTTGAGCAGCTAAAGCTAAACAATTATAATAATCTGGTTCAACTTTAGTAATATCATTCTTAGATGTAATCTCTTCAACCATTTTTGAAAGAAAAGGTACACTTAAAAAGGATTGAGCTTTCGAACGATCATCTGTTTGATTAATTTGTTGTTGTTGCATATTTAAAATTTCATTATCTCTTAAAATATTATCGGTTTCTTCTTTTAAATCTACTCCTACATATTTCATAACATCACCTAAACTTTCTGAATCTAATTTGGTAACATCAATTTCATGAGTTTTAGATGTATTATTATTAACTTTATTACCACCAATACCTGGGGTATCAATAGGAAAGAGTTGATTTATACGTGGTGGTGGTGGTCCCATATAGTTAGTATTATTATTAGATTCTGATTTAGTTTTCTTTACTGTTGAAGAATTAGTAAGAACCATAAATTAAAATAAAAAAATAAAAATTAAAATAAAATAATAATAATAATAAAATTAAAATTAAAAAATAAAAAATAAAAAATATGATATGATATAAAAGTTAAGGTAATATATAATATATACATATATATAACTGAAAATGTTGATTTTTTATATAATTTATAATAAAAAAAAAAACTATATAATAATAATAATAATAATAATAATAATAATAATAATAATAATAATAATAATAATAATAATAATAATAATAATAATAATAATAATAATAATAATAATAATAATAACAAAAATTAAAGAATAATAAAAAAGGATATTTTTCTTCCATTTTTCGTTTTTTTGTTGAATTAAGTATGTCTTCTGGTGTGGTTGTTTTTGAAAAGAACTTTTCATTTTAGATAAGAAAATATATGAAAATAAAAGTTTACATATATATATAAATATAAATATTTAGATATGTATATATTGTATATATATATGTATATATTAATTTAAGTTAATTTAAATATAATATATAAAATTAAAATAAAAAAAAAAAAAAATAAATAAAAAGATAAAACAAATAATATAAAATTAAAATAAAAAAAAAAAAAAAAAATAATAATAAATAAAAAAATTACCTGTAATTTCAAATTTTGCAATGTTTGAATTTGTTTTGCGTTTAAATATTCCTTAGTTTTACTAATAAATTGATCCAAAGATAATTGATTCATCTTTTTTTTTAATTGATACAAATTAATAAATTATGATTCAAATTATTTTATATAAAATTAAAAAATATATATATTCAATATTGAATGAAATATGATAATAAATTTAATTTAAAATTTTTAATAATACAAAATATGAGATAAATAAAAAATATATATATATATTAATTTAATTGATATAAATCTAATTTTAATAATCCATTTCCAAATGAAATCTTCTAAATTTATAATATTAAAATAATATATATGTATGCTATTGAATATTTCTTTTTTATAATAATTACTTTTAATTTATTGAAATCTTCTTTCAATTTATTTTTAAATTCTGGTTTTAATTGTTCCATAGTTGTATTATAAAAAGGTAAAAGTGTATCATAATAATTGATAGTTGCTAAAGGATTGATTGGATTAGTTAAATTAGTAGCTAATGTGCTTGCTAAATTTGGTACAACGGGGTTTGTTGCTTTTGATTTTAATGGTAGTGTAGGAGTTATCGGTTGAGTTGGAAGTCGTGATTGTAATATAGGTTGACCTTTAAGAGCTGTAACTGAAGCAGAGGCTGCCAATGGATTAGTAATTAATGGTGGTCTTGGAGATGAAGATATTGGTGAAATAGGTTTTGGAGGTCTTCCTTTAAATAGTTGATTTCGTGGAATGGCAGCCTTAAAGTTTGGATATTTTTGCATATTTTTTAAAATATCAGTATGTAAAGGTGATGAGGTATTATTTAAAGGAAAAGGATAAACTGGGGGTATTAAAGGTAATGGTAAAGTATTATTAATTGAATTAATTGATGCTAACGTTGGTTGAGTTATAAGTGGTGAAGTAGATAATAAATTTGGTGTTGCAAGTGGTATTTCTTGAGTTGAGGGTTCTTCTGAAGAAGAAGTATTGGTAGGTTTTGAAATATTTATTGAAGATGTTTTTAATTCTGAAGTATGATTTGAATTGGTTGTATTAGTTACCGAGGTCTCTAGTTTTGAAGTATTAGAAGCATTAGAAGTAATACCATCAGAAGTTTCTGTATGAAGACTTATTGTACTGAAATCAATATCGAACATCATTTGTGGATTAACATTGGAAGTATCTGTAGATAACGTAGTTGATGTTTGAAGGGATGAATCTTGATTAATGGATGGTGTACTATTACTTAAATGAAGTGCTGAACTATCACTTTGAGAAGTATCCATTTTGTTTATATATTATATCTATGTAATTAAATAAAATTTAAAAATCTATAAATTTTTAAATTTTAAAAATCGAATTTTCAATTTTTAAAAATTAAAAAACTTAAAAATAAAAATAAGTATTTAATAAAAAAAAAATAAAATAAAATAAAATAAAATTTCTTTAATATAGTAAATAATAAATACATAATTGAATAATATATAATTAAATAATAAATTATAAATAATAAATAATTAATAATAAATAATAATTAAATAAATAATAATAAATAATAATAAATAAATAAATAATAAATAATAATAAATAATAAATAATAAATAATAATAAATAAATAAATAATAAATAATAAATAATAATTAAATAAATAATAAATAATAAATAATAATAAATAAATAAATAATAAATAATAATAAATAATAAATAATAAATAATAATAAATAAATAAATAATAAATAATAAATAAATAATAAATAAATAATAAAAAATAATAAATAATAACAAATAATAAATAATAAATAATAAATAATAATAAATAATAAATAAATAATAAATAAATAATAAAAAATAATAAATAATAACAAATAATAAATAATAAATAATAAATAATAATAAATAATAAATAATAATAAATAATAAATAATAATAAATAATAAATAATAAATAATAAATAATAATAAATAATAAATAATAATAAATAATAATAAATAATAAATAATAAATAATTGAGCAATAAATAATTGAATAATAAATAAATAATAAATAAATAAATAACAAAAAAAAAGTATTTATTAATTAATAATTAAATAATTGAATAATATTTTAAATTCATCTATGGTATAAACTTCGTATTATCAAAATATTTTTATTTTTTCTTTTATTTGAATATACAAAACTAATATTTAAAAATGAAATAGAATAAAATGAAAAAATAAAAAATAAATGAATTAATAATATGAATTAATAATATTATATATTAAAATAAAAAAGAAAAATGCTTGAGTTATTAATCTATAGCGCATTTAAATATTATTAATCCATGAAGTATTAAAATATAAATAATATTATATAATAGAATAGATAATAATGAAGGTGTAAAAACCATTATTACATTATTTTTTTTTTTTTTATTTAAGATAGAAATATTAATAAAATATGTTTCTAGTCTAAAAAAAAATGCTATTATAAATGTTTTTTTAAATTATGATCCACTTTTTAATTTTATACAAAAAAAATTTTTTTATTTTTCTATATTTAATATTCTTAAGAAGAGTAATAACAATAATATTATTAATATTAATAAGAGCAACAATAATAATATTATTATTAATATTAATAAAATTATATTAATACACATAATATTTTATTATTAATAATAAGGAATTTTTTATATAATTTTTTTATTTTTATTTTTTTTCTTTTTATTCATATAATAATAATCAATTAATAATAAATTATTAAAAAGCAAAGTTAATTCCTTTCCTCTATGTAAAAAAAAGTTAAATATTTTAATTATTTCAATAGATTTAATTAAATAAAAAAAAAATCCATTTAAGCATCTTAAGGATTAGTTTTAATAATTAAACTGTCTTCTAAGGTGAATCTTTTTTTTTTTTTGTTTTGTTTAAACTTTATGGATATCTATTATTTACATTTATATTTAAAATATAAATGTAAATAATAGATATCCATAAAGAAAGAGAAAGAGATCGATGGATTTAAACTTTAATAAGTTTAAATAAAAAAGAAATAAAAAAATAAAAATTATATTTTTTCAAATAAAATTTATTGTTATGATTAATGATTATTAATTATTATTTAAAGATTAGTTCTAATTAATAGATAATAATAATAATTTTTATATTTAAACTTAATTTCTTTGGATATTATTATAAAATATTAAAGTTAATTTCGATATTTCTCTCTCAAAATATCTCAAAAAAAATATATCCATTATAATATTAATAAATGTACCCATTACTAATTTTAATATTTATTATTGAATATACCATAATTGCATTAATAATAATAGTAGTAGTTATTCATTAGAAAAAAAAAAGTAAAGAAAAAGAAAGAAAGAGAAAAGGTTTCATTTCATATTATTAATTAATTAATGAATAAATTCATTATTTATTTATTAATTAATTTATTTATTTTTATATTTAATTTATTTAATTTTATATTAATATATTTACTTATATTTACTTATATTTATTTATTATTTATTTATTTATTTTTATATTTAATTTATTTAATTTTATATTAATTTATTTACTTATATTTTATTATATTTATTTATTATTTATTTATATCTATTTAATTTTTTATAATTTATTTATTTATAATACATCATAATTATTTGTTTTATAATGATTATTTATTAGTTTTGTTTTATCTGTTAAATAATTATTAATCAACTCTAAATCATTTATTTAAATTATTATTATTTATTCATTTATATTTTATTTACAAAGTAAATAAATAAATAAATAAATAAATATATTGAAAATATTCATTGCCACTTTTTTGAATCAAAAGAAGAAATAAAAAGTTTAATAAAAAAAGAAATTAAAAAATAATAAAATAAAATAAAATAAAATAAAATAAAATAAAATAAAATAATAATTAGAATTATAATATTATTAATTACGATTTAATCTTTATTATTTATTTTGTATATTTTATTATTAATCAATATATATTAACTATTTAATATATTTTGATTATTGTTACAATTAATATTAATTATTATTCAATTATTTATTATTCAATTATGTATTATTTAATATTTATTATTTAATATTTATTATTTAATATTTATTATTTAATATTTATTATTTATTAATAAATACTCTTTTTATTATTTATTATTCATTATTTATTAATAAATACTCTTTTTATTATTTATTATTTATTAATAAATACTCTTTTTATTATTTATTATTTATTATTTATACTTTATTATTATTTTATTATTTAATTATTATTTATTATTCCATTATTATTTAATATTTATTAATTATTATTCTATATTATTTAGTATTTATTAATTATTGTGTCTTTTTTATTTTATTTAATTTGATTTTTATTACATTTTTATAACTACATTGAAATATTCTAAAAATATTATTGGTTGATACAAATACATTTTATATAATAAAATTTTTTAAAATTAAAAAATTAAAATTTTTAAACTTTATCATATCCATATTTGGAAGTTTCAAAGAGACATCGGATAAATTTATTGGCTAATAATTAATATAATAATATATTTAATAATATATTACATTCGAATAGCTTTATATAAAAGAGTTAAAAAATGATTTATTTTTTTTAACAAAACATTTTAATTAATAATTAATATAAATAATAATAAATAAAGTTTAATAATATACACATTTTATATATATTATATTGATTTATATTTATTATATTTATAATAATATATATTTTTATATTTTTCAATATTATATTATATATTATATATATATTTTAATATTTAATTTTATATTTATTTATTTTTTATTAGTATTTTATTTAATCTATTATTTTTTATACATCCATTAACTTAATATTTATTAACTATTCATTTACTATTTAAAAAATAATATTATATTTGCATATTGATAAATATATTTAAATATATGGTATTATTAATATTCAATATATTTAACATTTAATGTTATATATTCATATTCAATTTATTATTTTTATAATAGATATAAAATTTATTTATTTATTTATTCATTAAATAATTATTTATTAGTGATAAGATAAATATATTTATTTATTATCAATATATATATTTACTTAATATTTATTATATAATTTATCAAATATAATATTATCTATCCATTTAATAAAAATTTTATTATTTATAAAAAATATATATAAAATAAATAAATAAATATATATAAAATAAATAAATAAATAAATAAATAAATAAATAAATAAATAAATAAATAAATAAATAAATAAAAACTTGCTTTTTTAATTTCTTTCTATTTTTTTTTTTTTTTTAAATATTTTTTTTTTGAATATTTTATTTTTCTTCTTTGAAATTTATATAAAAAGGAAAATAAAACGATAATAAAAAAAGATTAAACGCTAATCTTTCAATATAACAATAATAATTCAAAAAAAAAAAAAAAAAAAAAAAAAAAAGAAAAAAAGCAAAAATAAATACAAAATAAAAAAAAAAAAAAGAAATAAACAATATTATTACAATAATTTCAATATAGTTTATAATATAATATAAAATTAAAAACTAATTTTTCATCGAATCATTCGTTAGTTTTAGTTTTATATATATATTATAAACTTTTATTTATATAAATATTAAACTGTAGATAATATTATTTATTTAATTTAATTTATATATATATATATTGGTTTTTTTTTTTTTTTTTTTTATAAACAAAGGTAAGAGATTCAGTATTATTATTACATATACATAAATGTATATTTAAAGTTTTACATTTATTTTTTTTTTTTTTTTTTTTTAAAAAAAAAAAAAAAAGAAATAGATAAATGTTTATTGGTATTTTTAAAATTATTTGTTTAAATGATATACAATAAATTAATTTCTAATAATTTTATTTTATTATATATATATATATTTATTTTGCTTTAATTTAAATCCTTTTATTTAATAAAGAAATCAAAAATAAAAAAAGTAAATCAAAAATAAAATTATATTAAAAATTTTAATAAGTATATATTATTAGTAAAAACAAACGTACAAACAAACGAATATTCATTAACAAAAAAAAAAAATTCAAAATAAAAGACATTTAAATAAGTCAAAATTTTTAAATATATTAGTAAGTTAAATTAAATAAAATTAAATTAAATATAAATATATCGGTTAAAATTTAATAATGGGTAAGAAGGCTGTTTTAAAGTTTTTCATTTACACTTTCTATGCTGTTGCTGGAATAATTACTTTATTATTATTATGTTTACCAGCATGGGATAATCTTGAAACTGACAAAGTAAAAGTAGGGGTATTCCTACAAGATAGTGAAAAGGATGGTCTTACCTTCGGTTATATGCCAAATGCAAAGTCTAACGAAAGTACTATCTATCAAATGGCTGTTTACACAGTTATTTACTTATGTATCGTGGCTCTTCTTAATATTACTATGATTGGTTTCACTTCATTAGATAGTAATAAGGCAGCCAAGTGGCTTCATGTCATTATTTGCTGTGCTCATGCTACAGGTCTTGTATTCCTCTTCCTTATTTACTCTATTAGATACTTAATTGAATTTGTTCCTCCATTAAGAAACTATTACTTAGATATCTTTGGTATTCTTATTGATTTCATCTTAGTTCTTCTCTTAATCATGTACAAGAGAAAGAAGTATGTGGATACTGGTATCACTGATATTAAGGTAGAAGGTGATGATGCTGAATTAGGAAAAATTAATTCAAAGAAGAGTACCATCAAGAAAAATAATTCAAAAAATCCACAGTTAATCTCTGAAGGTCTTGCTACTCCATTATATTATGGTGGTAATGAAATAGTTGAACACCAACCAACAGTTAAACCAACCATAGATAAAAGTAAGATTGTTGTTTCTGACAATGTTGTCAATAATGAAACTTACATTGATGGTAACGGAAATCAATTCCAATATAATCCAACTCAACCAGTTGAAGTTGCTACTTCTTATGTTCCTCAACCACTAGTTCAATCCCCAGTTTTTAATCCTGTAAATAATATTCCTCAACCAATCGATCCAGTTCAATCCCCAGCATATAATCCTGTAAATAACAATACAAACGATAATAGACCTGACAATAAGCACAAACTTAACTCTCAATACACTTTCAGTGAATCTAATCCATACCCAGTAGCTACAGATACTGTTTATAATAAGATTCCTGAAATTCCAATTATTGGTAAGAAGGAAGAAGAAAAGAAGTAAAGGAGTAAATGAAAAAAAAAATAATAATAATAAAAATAATAATAAAAATAGGATAAATAAATAAATATATAAATAAAAAATTTATATATTTATTAAAAAAAAAAAAAAAAAAAAAGATAGTAATAATAATAATTATAAAATAAAAAATAAAAAATAAAAAATAAATTTAAATAAAATAATTATTTTTTTATTGTGCATAAAAAAAAAAAAAATCATTATAAATTCATTATTAATTATTATTATTAATTTTTATCATTAATTTTTATTATAAGTTTTTATTATAAATTTTTATTATAAAATTTTATCATTAATTTTTTATTATTAATTTTAATTAATTTTTATTTTTTTTTTTTTTTTTTTTAATTTTTAATTTTTTTTATTTTATAAAAGTGTGTTTTTTTTTAACAAAATAAAAATATAAATAAAAATATATAAATAAAAGATGAAAGAAAATTATTTAATTTTTAAATATATATATATATATTTTTTCATTATCTTTTTTTTTTTTTTTTTTTTTTTTTTTTTTTTTTTTATTATTATATTTTATTTTATTTTAAGTATGAGTGTATATTTATACCTCAATATTTTTCATTCAACTTCATTCACTGAATTCGACTACCCTCACTCTCGGGTGATCTCGAACTCCACGCGGTTGCAAGCTTTGTGCTCGAGTCTCACTCCCTTTCTTTCGCTTCGTCTCATTTAACCGTTCGTTGGTTTCATTCAATATTTTCTGTTTTTTGAATATTTAAAACCATACGCATTTTATATCAAATATTTACTAAAATCACTATATATTTAAATCACGTGACCTTATAATTAATTATATTATTTTATTTTTATTTTTATTTTATTTTTATATTTAAATCATATGGTTTTTAGCATATATTTATACAAAACTATACACCATTTTTTATATTTATTAATAAACGTTCCAGAAATTATATATATATAAACAATAGGGTTTTATGGTATATATATGCTAAAAACCTATACTGTTTATTAACAATCTGGAACGTGTATAATTCAATGAAAATAGATTTCAACACACGTTTTTACACCTATTTCCATAGATTTCACTTATTCTAACCTATTCCTTCCTTAAACCTAGTTATTCCATAATGAATAAATTTGGTTTACTGGTGTTGATGAATATGTGTAAATAGGAACTATCCTATTTTATAATATTAATTTGATATTATTAAAACTATTATAATTTTATTTCTATTCTAAATTAACCTTTTAATTTTTATATGGAATAAAAGTAAAATTTTTTACATTATATTAAAATTATTTCATTCAATTTAAAATATTACTAAAATAATTTTCTTAAAATATATTTATAATCTAATAATCCCTCCCCCTAAAACTAAGGATTTAATATTATTAAATCATTAATGTTAGAGGTATCTAAAAAAAAAAAAAAAACATTCTTTTTATAATATATAGTTTTATATATTATCATTTATAGGATTGGAAACCTTTTACTCTTGAAAGGGTGATATTATAGATGTTATTATCCCCTTTTTATTAGCTATATTGAATGATAATATTGAGATAGTTAAAATATTAATAGACTATGTCAATAAAAATAACTTTATTTTTGAATTTGAATTAAAAAGATAATAAGAAAGATTATCCACTTTAACGGACTATTATGTATAATAATATTGAAATAGTTAAAAGTATTTATAGAGTAGACTAATAAAATGAATATCAATACTATTTAGATTGACTTTAATATATGTTTACCAATTTTTTGAAAGGTTTAATTTTTTATAGATAAAAAAAGACTTAGCATTTATTTTTGTTATATGAATAATAATAATAATAATAATAATAATAATAATAATAAATAATAATAATAATAATAATAATAATAATAATAATAATAATAATAATAATAATAATAATAATAAATAATAATAATAATAATAATAATAATAATAATAATAAATAATAATAATAATAATAATAATAATAAATGTAATAATAATAATAATAATAATAAATGTAATAATAATAAATGTAATAATAATAAATGTAATAATAATAATAAAATAAATATTTAAAACACAATAATAATAAAAATAAAAATAAAAAAATATGAAAAGAATTTTTTTAAAATTTATTTAAATTTATATATATAGTGTATTTCTTTTCCCTATCTAAAATGGACCTTTTTTTTTTTTAAAAGTTTTATTTCTTATAATAATAAATAATAAATAATAAATAATAAATAATAAATAATTGAATAATTGAATAATTGAATAATAAATAATAATTAATAAATAATAAATAATAAATAATAAATAATAATAATAATAAATAATAAATAATAAATAATAAATAATAAATAATAAATAATAAATAATAAATAATAAATAATAAATAATAAATAATAAATAATAAATAATAAATAATAAATAATAATATTTAATAAATAATAAATAAATATTTAATAAAAAAAAATTAAAATTAAAATTAAAACTTAATATAATGGAATTATCCGTAATAAAAAATTTTTTTAATAGATATTAAATTAAATTTATTATGATATAAATTAATAATTAATTATTAATTAACTATAATTTTTTTTTTACATAGCCATACATAGCCAAAGTCAGTTGCTTTACACAGCCCAGATTACTTTTTTTTTTTTTATCTAATGGAAAAAATAGAGAGAAATAGAAATAGAAACAGAAATAGAAAAAATAAAATACAATGAAAATAATGTAATAATACATAAAAGATTGATTTTTAATTAATCTAAAGATAAATATCTCTAATAATACTTTTTTTTTATTATTAATAATAATTTTTAATAAGCAACTAATAATAATAATAATAATAATAATAATAATAATAATAATAATAATAATAATAATAATAATAATAATAATAATAATAATAATAATAATAATAATAATAATAATAATAATAATAATAATAATAATAATAATAATAATAATAATAATAATAATAATAATAATAATAATAATAATAATAATAATAATAATAATAATAATAATAATAATAATAATAATAATAATAATAATAATAATAATAATAATAATAATAATAATAATAATAATAATAATGACAGACAGTAATAACATAAATTTTTAAATTTTTTTATATTATTTTATTTTAATTTTTCTTTTTTTATTTTTTATTTTTATTCAATTTCTAATTTAATATTTTATTTTAAATATAAATAAAAAAAAAATAAAATATATAGTAAAGTAGAATAAAAAGAGTGAAAGCATTTATGAAAATAAAAAAATGAAATAAAATAATGTAAAATATGTGTATATATGTATATAAATAAAGTATTATTAATATTTCTTTTTTATTTTTTTTATATCTTTATAAAAGCGCATAGGTATGGAAAAAAAAAAATACAATTTTTAAAGTTTATATAAAAATCAGATAATCGGAAAAGTTATTCTATCATTAACAATTGCTTACATTAGCCAACATAGCCTCAAAAAATTTAAAAAATAATCCATTTTAAAAAGGATTATATATATAAATATAATATAATATAAATAATATTTTTATATCTTTTAATCTATATCTTTCAATCTATAAAAAAAAAAAAAAAAAAAAGAAAGAATGTATAAAATCATTTTTATTAATATTCAATTTAATAATGAAATAAAAAAATCTGTATAAAATAAAAATAAAATAAAATAAAATAAAATAAAATAAAAATAAAATAAAAATAAAAATAAAATAAAAATAAAAATAAAAAATAAAAATCAGAATCCAATGATTCCATATCAAATGATTTTAAAAGAGTCATTCAGTAATTAAAAAATAATTTATTATTAATTAAAAATAATTGAATAATAACTAATCAATAATAAATAAGTAAAAATGAATGATAAACTAATCAATAATAAATAAGTAAAAATGAATGATAACTAATTAATAATATATCATTAATAATTATAATAAATAAATATTAAAGTTTCAAATATGAAAAAAATTTTTTTTTATAACGGAAAAATTTTTTATAGAATTAATTTTGAAATATTAAATTTCTTTAAATATAAATATTAAAAAGTAAGACTTTTTTTTTTATTTTTATTTTTTTAAAAAATTAAAAAAAAAAAGAAATTTGTTAGATTATTTCTTTATTCAATATATAAATGAAAAAGTGGTAAATTTTTATTTAGAAGAAATAAAAGAATAAAATAAATATTATTTAAAGAATTTATATATATATAATAAATAAATAGATAAATAAATAAATAAGTAAATAAATAAATAATAAATATTGTAACATATATATTGGAAAAAAGAGAAAGAGAAGAATTGTTCTTTTTTTTTATATTTTTTTATAACAGTCAAGATACTTATTAATAATAAAATCATTAAAAAAAAATTATTTAAAATTATATCAATAATTCTTATTGTAAATATTTTTTCCAGCTATAATAATAATGTTCTGTGAAACAAATTTTTAATTTTTTTTTTTTTTTTAAAAATTTCGACATTTCAAATTCACTATATAATATTTATAATATTCATAAAAATATTTTTAATTATATATCTATTATTTTTAATTTCATATCTATTATATTTACATATTTATATATATATATGTGAATGCTTTTATTTTATCATATTAATTTTTAAAAAAAGAAATCTATTCTATAAGAAATCTATTATAAAACCTTATTATATATACATAAAAAAGAATAATTATTATATGCACTTTTAATACATATAAACAAAACAGAACTAAAAAAAGAAAAAAAAAAAAAAAAGGAATAAAAACAAAAACAATAACAAAAAAAAAAAAAAAAAAAAAAAAAAAACCTAAATACTATTAAATTATATATATATTTAAATATTGATAAAAATGGACAATTCAGATGATATTAGTGAAGTTAAATTAGCTTTTGATAGCAAAGGTCAACTTATAAATAAAGAAAATTATAAATGTGAAAGTTATAGTAATGATAAAACAAAAAGTAAGAAGAGACTCTTCCTTTCTCTCGGTTGTTGTTTCCTTTTCTTTCTTTTTGAACTTATTTTTGGTTTAATAGCAGGTAATATATATATATATATATATATTTTTTTTTTTTTTTTTTTTTTTTTTTGAAAGGTTATAAATATTTTATATATAAATATTTTATATAAAAGAATTTATTTATTTTTTCTTTTAAAAAGTACTTGCATATATTAAAATATTATTAATATTTTGTTAATATGTTATATATATATATATATATATATATTTTATTTTAGGTTCATTGGCATTGGTTAGTGATAGTTTTCATATGCTTTCAGGTAATGATTGAAAAATTGTTAAAATGACCCTATTTATTAGAATAAAATATAAAAAAATTTATAATTATTATTTTTAAATGAAAATAATTCTATAAAATAGGTTATTCCTTCTAATTATTATTATTATTATTACTATTATTTATTTATTTATTTATTATAATAAATTATTATTAATTATTATTTTTATTAATATTATCTTTTTTTTTTTTATGTAAAGATGCAACTGGTTTTATTATTTCGATTGTTGCAATTTATGTTTCCAATCGTCATGCTACCAGAGCTCATTCTTTCGGTTTTCATCGTGTTGAAATTATTGGTGTTTTAATTTCTATTCTTTTAATTTGGGTGGTGACTGTCTTCTTAGTTATTGAAGCAATTGATCGTTTAAGAAATCCAATAGAAATTAATGGTAAAGTTATGCTTTTCACTGCTGTCATTGGTATCATCATGAATATTCTTCTTTTCTTTATTCTTGGTGATGGTCATGATGGACATGGTCATGGACATGGTCATGGTGGCCATAGTCATGGAGGTCATAGTCATGGTGGTCATAGTCATGAAGGTCATGAACATGAAAGTGATGATAGTGAAAAGGAATGCCATGAGGATAACCATAGTGAGCATGTTTCAAAGAAAAAAAATCTTAAACAAAAAATAAAAAATTTTGATAAGGTAATATATATAATATATATGCATTCATAATCATAATTATTTTTTTTTTTTTTATTTATTTTTAAAATGTGACTGTATTTTATATATATATTATATTTAAAAATACTAATTAAAACTTTATATATATATTATATAAATATTTATAATGAACGTTATTATTTATTAATATCATTATTTTTACGATTATTATTGTTAATAATATTTTTTTTTTTTATTTTTATTGAAATAATATTAGAATATGAATATTAATGTTAAATCTGCATTTATTCATGTTTTGGGTGATTTATTATCTTCTATTGGTGTTTTAATTGCAGCTATTATTATATGTATCAATAAAGATTTAGTATTTTTCGATCCAATATGTACTTTCATCTTTTCTGTCTTAATTATTATTACAACTTTCAATTTACTTCGTCAATCCCTTTCCGTTATAATGGAATCTACTCCAAAAGATATTGATACGGAGAGTATTGTACAAGATTTATTTAAGATTAAAGGAGTAGAACAAGTTCATGATCTTCATATATGGAATTTAACGGTAGGTAAACCCTCATTGATTGTTCATATTACGTTTGATGTATCACTTGAAGAGGAATCCATTCTTTGTACCTTTGAACGTATTTTATATGAAGCCCAAATGATCATATGTTCCAATTATCATATTCATCATACTACCATTCAATTAGAACCCAATAAAAAGAGTAAGGAATGTCAATTACACGATCATTACAACAATCTTTTCACGGAACACTGTGAACCAGAAATGTGTCATATTGTTAAAAAGAATAAATAAAATGTCAAAGTTAAGAAGAAGGGGAAAATAAATTATAAAAAGAAGAAATATATATATATATATGTGTATATATATAAGGATTTAATTTAATAATTCATAAAAAAAAAAAAGAAAAAAATAAAATAAAATAAATCAACCAACAAGTAGACAAATAATTTATTTAATATTTAAAAAAAAAATTTTTTTTATTTTTATATAAAAGTTTATATATAAAAAAAATTTACATAAAAATAATTTAAAAAATTTAAAAAAAAAAAATTATGATTATTATTATTAATTAACAATAAATTAAATTAATAACATAATAACAATTGATAATAATAATAATAATAATAATCATAACCAAAAATAAAACATTTCTAATCTAGTTATAAATATCTTATCTTATAAATATTAATAATTATATAATAAATAGAAAATTATTATTATTATTTTTTTATTTAAATATATATATTTATATATTTATATATATTTTAAAATAAAATATAATATAATATAATAATAAAATAAAAAAAAAAGTATAATTAATGTATATTTAAATATTATCTATTAATCGTTGTTTATAAAATAAAAATAAAATAAAATAAAATAAAATAAAATAAAATAAAATTATATATTTTTATTATTATTATTATTATTATTATTATTATTATTAATATTATTTTAACTTAGTTAATATTTAATATAAATTTTACTCTATCAATTTTCTTTCTGGATTTAAAAAAAAAAAAATAAAAATAAATAAATAAATAAATAAATAAATAAATAAATAAATAAATAAATAAATAAATAAATTTTAAATTAGAATATTGTAATAAAATCAAGGTACTGGATAGTAAACAAATTTTTACATTTTGCCATACTAAAAGAAAATATTTAATACTATTAAAATTTTATTAAATAAGTAAGCAAATATTAATTTTCAAATATATTAATAATATAATAATAAAGGTTGTATCTTTTTTTTTTTTTTTTTTTTTGCTTTAGACATTTTAATTTTTATTGTTATGGAAATAAAAAAAAAAAAAATAAAAAAAAAATCTCTATTTAAATTTAAATCAAAAGAAAATATGGATAAAAAAAAAAGTTCATTAAAAGTGAGCATATATTTATCAAGCTTAATAAAATATTTAACAAATTTTCATTGTTAATAACTCGTCATTAGGTCAATTCATAACCACTAAATATAAATATTTTTTGTAGAGCAATGTTCTAATTGAAAAAAAATAATAGTTTCATTGTTCAATATCTAATGGATAGTTTTGAAGCTCACATTAACTACGATGAATATAATTTACTGTTCATAGAATAAAATAATGCATATCAACAACTAAAAAACAAATATAATTATTATCTTTTATAAAATATATATATATATATATATATATTTATTTTAAATAAATAGAACTTATATTCATTTATTTAATATTTATTATTGTTAAATTTACAAGAAAGAAAAAATAGATTACTAACATTAATGATTTAATATCATTTTAGAAAACTAAAAAAGTATTATTATATATAATATTTTTTTTTTTTTTTTTTTTTTTTTTTTTTTTTTTTTTTTTTTTGTTTGTTTGTTTCGCTTTTATATTCAATTTCTATAAACTATATATGAAATGAAAGTTTAAACATTTTTATTTTTTTTTTCTTTATTACTTCTTTTTTTTTTTTTTTTTTTTAATTTATAATTTTATTTTATTATATTTTATTTTATTTTTGCTTAATAAATAAAATTTATTGATATATCTTTTTTCTTGGTATTTATTATTTTACATCGTTATTTTGGAAAATATTATTATTATTTTTTTTTTTTTTTTTTTGGAATTTTAATTGCTTACTCTGTTGATTAATAATAACATGGTTATATATATTATTTTAAAAGCAGTAGAATTTATTTTCTTTACTTATATTGTTTTTCATTTTTTATTTTTTCATTTTTTTATTGTTTATTGTTATTTATTTAATATGAATTTTCAATTTTAACTTTTGAATTCTAACTTTTTTTTTTTTTATTTCAAATTAACTTTTTTGTTTCTGTTAAACTTTATAATTGTTACTATTATTATTATTTTTTTTTTTTATGAAATATTAAAATTTTTATTTCTTAAATGAACAAACATTATAGAAAGAGTAACAAAAGCACAAAATTTATAAAAGGAATTATTTTTAATTCTTTTTTCTTCTTCTACTGTTCGTGATTCCTTATAGATTTGTCTAAAATTTGGAAGATTCATATTTCCTTATCTTTTTTTCCCTTTTTTACTTTAATACTTTTTTAATAAAAAAAAAAAAAAAAAAAAAATATATATATATATATATATATATAAAAATATTAATTTATTATATATTATTTATTTATTTATTTAATATTTATTTATTTTTTTATTATTTATTATTTAATTATTTATTACTTTTTATTATTTATTTTTTATAATAAATTATTTTTAATAGTTTCTAGTTAAATATTGGAATTTGAGTTTTTATTATTTAAATAGTTATATATTATTATTATTATTATTATTATTATTATTATTATTATTATTATTATTATTATTATTATTATTATTATTATTAAATATTTATTATTATTTTTGATAATAGATAACTTTTTTTTTTTTTTTTCTTTTTTTTTTTTTTAAAAAAAAAACAAAAAAAAAGTAATTTTAAGGAATAAACTTTTTTTATATAATTATTATTTTTTATTACTATTTATTATTGATATATATTTATTTTTTTATGAGAACTATATTTCTTTATTATTTTTACTTTTTTATTCTATTCATTTTTAATAGAATTATTTTAATACATGAATTTTAAGTATATTATTATTTTATTTTATATGTGCTACTCTATAAATGCTTCTTACTTTGGTTATGTATTTGTCATATTACAATTTACGTATAATACTGCTATTTCAATAATTTTTAATATTTATTCATCATATATGTTATTCTCTTTTATAGCAATAATAATAATATTCATATATTAAACTATATTTCTAACAATTTCCCTAAGAGCTTAATATTCTTTAAAAATAATTTATTTAGATACTAAATAAAGTTAGAAAAGAATGTTTTCTAATTAAAATACTGATTGTTAACAGTAGAATTTAGGGATTAAGTGAAACTACTAGATTCATTAATCAATCGTGAACTTTTTCATTTTTATTAATACTTCAGAGCAAAAACAACTTATATAGAGGGTCAATTTCTTTTAACTATGTTATCATAATAAGAATTATTTGGGATCTACTCTATTTTATTTTATTTTCAGTAATAAGTATATAAGTATATAATTATATAATCAACTAATTATATTTAATTATTTTTTTTTATTTTTTTTTTTTTTTTTTGGATAACGTATTTCTATTATCTTTCTTTTTTTCAACCAAGGAGGGTTGGCGCAACGGTAGCGCGTCCGCCTCCAGAGCGGAAGGTTGGGTGTTCGAATCACTCACTCTCCATTTTTTTTTTTAGACATTGATGTACTAGTATGCCATTTAAATATCACAATTTTAGAGTTGTGTATTTGTTATTGTCATAATGGGAAATGAGTATACATAAAGTGTGTCTAATTTTTTTTTTCAGCTTTCTTTTTCATAGGATAATAACTCATCAAATTTAGTTAGGTTTTTATTATTATTATTTTTTTATATTAGTTTTATTATTCTTTTTTTTTTTTTTTTTTAAAATTCTAAAATTATTCAAAATTTGAAGTAGTAAGTAAATAAATAAATAAGTAAATAAATAAAATTGAATTAATTAATTAATGAATAAATTAATAAATAAATAAATAATAAATAAATAAATAATTAATTAATAAATAAATAATTGTTAAAATAAATCATTCCTTAGATAAACGGAATTTAAATCCATATTTCCGCTTTATTTCCATTTTGAATTATGAGTAATAATTCCTTATTAAGTAATTTAAATAAAGATGCCATCATTTTTTTTTCACAAAAAATTATCTACATTATGTATTTTAACATGTAATGTATTTGATAAAATATAAAATATAAAGTATTAATATTTATTTATTATTTATTATATTTATTATATTTATTATTTATTATTTATTATATTTATTATTTATTATTTATTATATTTATTATTTATTATTTATTATATTTATTATTTATTTATTATATTTTATATTAAATTTATTTATCCATGATTTATTTCAAATAAGATAAATAATAAATATATTAATAACCAATATTTATTATATTTTTAATTATTAATTATTAATAATATATAAAATTTTTTATCTTTTTTTTTCTTTATTATTAAATTTATTTATTTATTTATTTATTTATTATTAATTTATTATTAATTTTTTTATTTTTTATTATTATTTATTTTTTTTTGATTTATTGGTTGAAGATTCCTATTTTACTGATAATAACATAAAAATTTATTTAATAATTAAAAATATATTCATTTATTTACTAATAATCATTTATTAATATATCTAATTATTTATCTATTTAATATTATCAAATAATTCAAGTAGAAAATTATTCATCCTTCATTATATATCGATAATTAAATTTTTTTTTTTTTTTTTTTTTTTTATATATATATATATTTTTTTTACTATATCAAATTTCAAATTATATAATTGAAAAAAAAATAGATTTTATTAATTTATTTATTTATTTAATTAATATATATATAAAATTAATTTTTATTTAAAAATAATATAAATAATAAAAAGATGGCTGAGGCAACAACTTTCAAATCATTGGAAAATGTTAAAAATATTGTTATGGTTTTATCCGGTAAGGGTGGTGTAGGTAAAAGTTCTGTTTCCGTTCAAGTTGCTCTTTCTTTAGTTCAAAAGGGTTATAAAGTTGGTATATTAGATATTGATTTATGTGGTCCAAGTATTCCAAGAATGCTTGGTATTCAAGATAAACAAATTCACCAATCTTCAAATGGGTAATTTTATTTTAATACAGTTTATAATTTAATTTATTTGAATTTAATTTAGTTTTACTTTTTTATTTTATTATTATTGTTATTATTATTACTTTTTGTAATAAATTAAATATAAGTATTTATAATAATTTTAATTTTAGAAAATAAAATTATATCAATTCATCAATAATGTATTAAATTAATTGATAAAATATTTATAATATATATATATATATATATATTAAATAATTGTTGTTGCTATTAAATAGTTGGGTTCCAGTCTATGTTGGTAATGAAAAGAATTTCTCTGTTATGTCCGTTGGTTTCCTTCTTGAAAATCAAGATGATGCTGTTGTATGGAGAGGTCCAAAGAAGTCAGGTAAAAAAAAATATATATATATATAATTGAATATTTATATATAATATGTTAAATAAATAAATCCCTGAAAATTAAAATACTTTATAGTAATTAATTTTTATATTAATATATTAATCCTTTTTTTTTTTTTTTTTTTAAATTTTAATTTTATAATTTTTATTATATAATTAAATTGATATTTACTTTAAAACAAATACAACAAATAATAATATTAAATGGATATATATAATATTACAATAAAAATTCAATCTTTTTTTTTTTTTTTTCATAAAAAAAAAAGCCATGATTAAACAATTCTTAGAAGATGTTTGCTGGGGTGAATTAGATTATTTAGTTATTGATACTCCACCAGGTACTTCTGATGAACACATTTCTATTGTTGAATATTTAAGTAATCTTAGTCCAATTGCTGTTTTAGTTACCACTCCACAAAATGTTGCTATATCAGATGTTAAAAAGGAATTAAACTTTTGTAGAAAAGTTAATGTTCCAATTTCTGGTATTATTGAAAATATGAGTGGTTATGTTTGTCCACATTGTTCTGTAAGTTGATAATAGAGTTTTATATATTTATAAATATATTATCTTTTTTTTGTTTTTTTTTATTTATTATAAATAGATAAATAAAATGAATTATATATATATATATATATTTGATATTAATTAACAATATTTTTATAATATACTCTTAAAATTAAAATAAATAAATATTATTAATTTTATATATAAAAGGACTGTACTCCTATCTTTTCATCTGGTGGTGGTGAAAAATTAGCTAATGAATATGGAATAAAATTCTTAGGTAAATAAATAATAATAAAAAAAAATAATAATTTATTGAAATATTTATATTTCAACAAATATCTATAACATTATAAAATATAGAAAGAAATTTTAATATATATATAATGAAATATTAATAAAAACTTTTTTTTTTTTTTTAATTTTTTTTTTTTTTTTTTTTTTTTTTTTTTTTTTTATTTATTATTTAAACTGTCTTCTTTTTATTATATATTTAATCAATATTTATATAAAAAATTTTATATACGTACAATATATATTTATTATTTTTATTTTAATAATAATATTATTATATTATTATTATATTATTTAAATATAAAATTTTATATAAATATATTAACAGGAAAAGTACCAATTGATCCAAAGTTCATTGAAGCTATGGAAAAAACCGATACTTTTGTTGAAACCTACAAAGATTTATCATTAGCAAAGGTTTTCTCAGAAATTGTAGATGAAATTATTTCTACTAAAAATTAAAATTAATTAATACCATATATATATAGATATATTTTCCATTATTACCAAAATTTTTTTAATTCTCCCTATCTTTTTTTTTTTTTTTTTTTTTTTTTTTTTTTTTAAATTAAATCATTAATTATGTTTATAAAAATTCTATTAAAAAATATTACCCAGAAATAAATAAATAAATTATAAAAAAAAAAAAAAAATAGAAAAAAAAAAAAAAAAAAAAAAAAGAAAAGAGAAGAAAAGAGAAAAAGAGAAAATATTAAAATATTATTTTATATAGTTTCAAATAAATAAATAAAAAGGATTTTAAACTAGAATATCAGTAACATGAACCAAAAAAAAAAAAAAAAAAAAGTCATATAAAATTTTATTTAAATCTACAACAAGATCAAATCAAATTAAAAACATGTGAGAGAGAAATGAATAAATAAATAGATAAATAAAGATGTAGATTTATAAAAGTAATAATTTTATAGTTAGAAAAAACAAAAACAAAAACAAAAAAAATAATAATAATAATAAATAAAATTTTTATTTTTTATTTTTATTAATATATCATTTAGAAGAAAAAAAAAAGTTGTAATTTTTATAATAGTCTCTAAAAAACAGAATAAATTATTTACATAATTATTATAAAATAATAGTAAAAAAGAAATAAAATAAAATAAAGTAAAAAATAAAAATAAAAATAAAAATTGAAAGTGAAATTGAAAGTGAAAGTGAAAGTGAATAAATGATTAAATATTAGTACTAATAATAATAAAATTCTTAACATCTAATGATATTAAGATTATATTTTTTTTAAATAATATATTAAATAGGAGTAGATACTGTAGAGAAATACTCGTTATATATTACTTTTTAAAAAGAATAATATTTTTTTAATTTTTTTTTTTTATTTTTTTTTACTCGTTTTATATTTAATTTTTTTTTTTTTTTTTTATTTTTTTTTTTTTTTAATTGCTAAAAATAAAAACAATGAAATAAGATGGTCTTTTTTTTTTTTTTTAGTTTGTTTGTTTGTTTGTTTGTTTAAAGAATTAATATATAAATAATTTTTTTTTCATTCAAATTATTCATTATATATATATAAACTATATAATAATATTCATTATTTAATGAAATGAAATAAATTGAAATAAAATAAAATATAGAATAGAATAAAATAAAAAAATTATACTTATAAATTTTTTTTTAGTTTGTTTGTATTTTTTATTTTATTTTCCTTTTTTTTTTTTTTTTTCTTTCTCTCTTTCTCTCTCTCTCTCTCTTTTTTTCTTTTTTTTTTTTTTTTTTTTTTTTTTTTTTTTATTTTATTTCCATTTTATTGTTTCTTATTTTTTTGGATTTTTTTTTGTCCTCTTTCAAAAAAATAAAAATTTAAAATTTTAAAGTTTAATAATGAGATAGATTAAATATATTTAAGCAATATATTATAATCAATTGTTATTATATAAACTAACCAATAAATTTACTTTATTTTATATTAAAAATAAGATGAAAGAAAAAATTTTAAAAAAAAAAAATTTTTTTTACCTCTTTTTTTTTTTAATAAAATTTTTTGAAGTTTAATTTTTAATTTAGAGAAAAATAAAAATTTTAATTTTGAAATATAAAAAAAAAAAAAAAATAGTAAAAGCAAAAAGGAAATTCAATTTTTTATTTTTTTTTTTTTTTTTTTTTATTTTTTTTATTTTTTATTATTATTTTTTTTCTTGTACCATTATTATTCATTTATTTATTTTATTTATTTTTTTTTTTTTAAAAAAAGAATATATAATTATAATAAAAAAATAATATTAATTTTTTAAATAAAACAATTAAGAATAATAATTAATTTTTAATTATTATAAAAAAAATATAATAACAAAATTTAATAATACTTTTTAAAGAAAAATTTAATTATATATATATTTTTTATTTTTATATTTATTTTTTTTTTATATACCAAAGTACTTTATAAAAGTTAAAAAGAAAAAAAAAATAATTATATATTTATTAATATACCATTAAAATTTCAAATAATAAAGGTAATAATAAATACACATTATTAAATAATATTTAAAAATATTTTTATTTAAATAAACTTTTTATATATATACATATATATATATTTTTTTAAATTCTAAATTTGAATTAGCTTAATATTTTTTGAACTAATTTTTTTTATTTTATTTCATTTATATCTATAATTTAAATTAATTTATCTTTCTATCTTTTTTATTTTTTATTTTTTCTTTATTATTTATACATATATATAACATTAAAGAATATCATGAAAAACACCGAAAACAAAGCTTTAACTACAAATAATATATATATTCTTTTTTTTTTTTTTTTATTTTATAATAATATATATAATTTTTTAATAAATTTATTATTATTTTAAATATATCAAATATTTCAATCTTTATTTTATAAATACTAAAAATTAAAGAAAAAAAAAATACGAAACAAATTAATTATAAATTATCATTCTTAAATTTAACAGAAAAGGAAATAATAATAATAATAATATAATAATAATAAAGATAAAAGGTTTTTTTTTTTTATTTTACAATTTTAATTTAATTTAATATAATATACAACAACAACAAAAAAAAAAAAAAAAAAAAAAAAAAAAAAGAAAAAGAAAGAAAATATGGATATAAATGGAAATAATATGAATAATAAACAATTTTACCTGGAAAAACAATATAAGGATATCTATGGAGATAATAATAATAATAATAATAATAATAGATCAGACCTCAACAATTCTTTTTTTCAATATGATAATTTAGAAATTTTATCCCATAATATGATATATAGTCATAGGATAAAAAATTTGAAACAACTGAAAATAATATTTAAAAAAAGTTTGAATCTTATTGATGAATTGGATGACCCCCTCGATGTTTTTAATTCGTATCTTCAGTGGTTACGACTTAATTATCAATCTATTGAAAATTTCAGTGTAGAGGATGAAGTCATACCCATTATTATACAAGCTTTAAAATTACTGAATGGAGATCCTCGATATATCAATGATATTAGATATTTAAGATTTTGGGTTATTTATTCAAACTTTGTTGATGATCCGATAGCTATATTTGAATTTTTAGAAAAAAATAATTTATGCTTAAAACTTGCCGCTTATTATGAAGAGTTTTCACACTTGAAAGAAATTGAAAAAAAGTAAATAGATATAAAAACTTAAACGAATATTTTATTAAATAATTAAAATATAATATAATAATAATAATAATAATATATTTATAATTGAAATTTAAAACTTTTTTTTTTAAATTTCAAAATTCTAAATGTATAAATTTTGAATTTAATTAATTAATTATTTATTAATTTATTAATTTATTAATTTATATATTATTATTATCATTATCATTAATATAAAAAATACAATATTATAATTATTTATAATAGTTTTGATGAGGCAAAAAGAATATATCATTTGGGAATAAAACGAAAGGCAAGACCATTTTTAAGATTAAAGAAAAACTATGAAACACTGACGACAAGAGTAAAATTTATAAATCAATCACGAAATAATGAATCCTATTCTTATCCTTCCCATTCCCATACTAATTATAGCAATAATATAAAAAATAATGATACCACAAATAACAATATTATATTTAATAATGATACCATAAATAGCAAAAATATAAGTTATGATAATACTTCAAATAATAATAATAATAATAATAATAATAATAATAATAATAATAATAATAATAATAATAATAATAATAATAATAATAATAATAATAATAATAATAATAATAATTTAATAAATAATGATACCACAACAAATAATAACAATATACATAATAATGATACCATAAATAATGTAATATATATTATATCTTATTATCTTATTATGTTTTTTTTCATTATATACCTATATATCTATATATATCATATATAATCATACGAACAATTTTTTTTTTATTTTACAAATACTAATTTATATTAAATTATAAAATTTTGAAATATCTTTATAACATTATATATATATTATATATTATTTTATTATTATCATATATATATATTTATATTATAATATTATTTAAACACTATTCTATATAATATCTGTATTTTATTATTATTATAATAATTATTATTCATTTTTTTTTTTTATCATTATGAATATTTTTATTTATTTATGAAGACAAATGATGAAATAATAGAATTAAAAGATAGAGTTAAAAATTTAGATTTTGAAGATTCAATACAGTATGCTTCAATAGATTATTTAAAAAATAATTATGAATTTAGTACGGATGAATTGTCAAATGAAGAGGAGGAAGAAGAAGAATTTCATCTCTCAGATCTGGATATTATAGAACAAGACATTGAGAGAGAATTGAATCAGAAATCTATTCATCGGAATTTTGATGAATCTTTTCATGTTATGAAAAATGATTCTATTTTTGTAAATAATGTTGAAATAATAGAGGGACCCCCAACCAAAAATAATTTATTTAATGTTAATAATAATAATAATAATAATAATAATAATAATAATAATAATAATAATGATAATAATGATAATGATAATGATGATAATGATAATAATAATAATGATAATGATGATGATAATAATGATGTTGATGTTGATGATGATGAAATTGGTAATAATAATAATTACAATAGTGATAATACAATTAAAAGTAATAATAGAATTATTAATAAAACTATATCGGATGAGGATGATAGTATTATTAAAATTGGTACACATAAATTATCATCATATTTATATGATCATCAATATAAATATTTATTAAATGATCAATGGAATTATTTAAAATGTAAACTTTTTGAGTATAAAGGTGAACCTATTTCATTTGAAGAATTACATGCCTTAATTAATGGTTATTCCATAAATACGAATCATACGTTGGATCAAAGTTCAGTATATTTATCAGAAGTGGATATGGAAATTGATCAGGAAAATAATGATGATATGTTTGAAGAAATGTTTATGAATATTTCTGCTTCTACTGGTACAAATAACAATACTAGCAATAATACAAATAGTATCAAAATTAATTCCAATAATAATACTACTAATCATACAAATACCAATAATAATATAGATATTAATAATGATATTAATACCAATAATAATATCAATAATAATAATAATTTTAAGAATAATCGTCTTCGTAATAAAAATTCTAATTTTCATATGGCCTCTGTTAAACCAATTGTTAAATCCGGAAGAAATATTTTTAATAATTATGATAAATCTTTTAATACAAATTTGACATTCACGATTGATTCAAGATATAATGAATCAATGGAAATGGATAGGTCAAAACGGGAAGATTTTGGTAAATTTTTTTTTCTATTATTTTTATTTTTATTATTATTATTATTATTTTTTTTTTTTTTTGTGATTATTTATAATTATTATAAATATGAATAAATAAATATATAAGTAAATAGATATATAAATAAATAAATATATTATTATAATTATGTATTAATATATATATATATAAAATTCTAATCATTATTAAATATATTATTTTTTATTTTTTTACATTTTATTTTTTTTTACATTTTATTTTTTTTTTTTTATTTTATTTTTTTTTATTTTTATTTTTATTTTATTATATTATTATTATTATTATATTTTTTTATTAAATTTATAAATATTTATAAATATATTTATATACAATTATTATTATTAAACCTTAAAATATATATATATTATTTTTATGTAATCTTTATATATATATCTTTATATATATATATATATGTTTTCATAAAAAAAAATTAACTTTAGATAAAAAACGTAATCTACGATATTCGGAAGAAGTGCCATCTTATATATATATTGATAATAATACTATAAAAAAATATTCACAGCCCTCTGATTTAATCAGTGATGATAGTGTTATACCCGTATATCAAAATAATAATCGAAATAAAGTGGGATCAATTCATTCCGTATCCGATTTTTTACCCTCCAAATATTCTTTTAGTCATAACAGAATTAGATTATCATCAATGCATAGTAAAAATAGTAGAAAACAGGATAATAATAATTATAATAGTAATGATATTATCATCAGTAATAAAAAGTATAGAAATGAAAGAGAGGAAAGAAATAAAAGAGAAGAGGAAGAAATTAGCGATGAAGTTATCATTAATAACTTAAAAAGTTCATTAAATGATTTAGATAGAAATGTTAAACATATTAGAGAAACCATTAAAACTGTGGATGATCATGACAATATGATTCGTAATTCAGAAATGAATGAGCTATTGAGAAGTACGGTGAATTCTATTTTTAATTCAAGAAAAAATAATAATAATAATGACAACAATAATGACAACAATAATGACAACAATAATGAAAACAATAATGAAAACAATAATGATAACAGTAATAATAATAATGATAATAATAATAATAATAATAAAAATAATAATAATAATGTTAGTGATATCTTTTCTTATGATACCAAAGAGGAACAAGGTGACAGAACCTATAAAACTTCAACAAATTTAAATAAAGATTATGATATTCAAAATTCTATTCCTTCTTCAAAAGTCAATCAAGCACAACATCCAAGTCCATTTCCCTTAACACCAAATTCAAATATAGATACAAATACAAATACAAATACAAATATTGATATTATTAATAAATTCCCATCGATAAGAAGATCTTTTAACAATAATAACAGTGAAAACGATAATAATCCCACTCTACTTAATGATAAGAATGATGAAAGATACTCATCAATAAATTTAAATTTTAATCAAAAAGATTTAACTATGAATAGTTTTACTACTACCACCACCACCACCACCGCTAACGCCAAAAATGATGTTAGAAGATCCAAGCCATCCATTATGAGTTCATTATATTCTCCTGATACTCCTATTACTACTACCGCCACCACCATTAATAACAATCATACAAATAATTATAAAAATTATTATAATAATTATAATAGTAATAATATCAAAAAAAGTAATAGTATCAAAAAAAGTAATAGTAATAATAATAATAATAATAATAATAATAATAATAATAATAATTATAATAGTAATAATAATAATAATAATAATAATAATTATAATAATAATAAACATAGTAATAATAATAATTATAATAATAGTGACCTACTTAAAAATAAATATACTATCTTTGATATTGAAATTTTCAATCCTTATATTAATCAAAATTTTAATCGTATTTCGGAAGAATATTTCAAAAGTCTTATGAAAGAACTTAATACGAATTCTATTTTTAATAATCATAAAAGCTATAACAATACTCAAACGAATAATAGAATAGCTGATTATACAACCAGACCCGAATTTTTAAAATTAAAATGTATTATTGAAGATTATACGGAAACTACCGGTCATGCCGTAAGAAATCCTTCCCCTACTCTTTTGGAAGATGAAATTAAGAAAGGTATTTCCTTTGTTTTCTACCAAAATAATTCATGTAAAGTCATGAAGGTAATTGGTCGTGGTCAATTTTCAAATATTTATTTAGTAGGATTAAATTCATTGGATGATGATGAATTATTATTTGGCGGATCATCAGCTATTGTTAGTAATGCTGGTAATAGTAATCGTAGCATCGGCAGGAACAAAAATGGAAGTATCTTTTTGACGACGACTACTTCTACTTCTACTTCTACTTCTAATAGTAATAAAAATAGATTAAGTCTACCACCAAGTACTACCACTTCAATAATACCTAAAAGAGTTAAACTTGCCTTAAAAATTCAACACAACATGATTAATTCAATGGAATATTACAATATACAAAAGCTTCATCAAAGAGTTTGTCGATATAAAGAACAAATGGACACTTCTTTTATTCAAGTTAAACAACTTTACAAATATAAGAATGCTTGTCATATTCTTATGGAATATTGTGAATTTGGAAGTTTATCGGAGGCAGCTTTAAATTATCAATTTCATATTCATTCGGATCTTAGTAGTATTGATGCCATTACCATGAGCTATGATACCTTATTAAATCATAGTATTAAAAGTATTTCTTCTTTATTAAATCATTCTACCTCGTCTTCCTCCTCTTCCTCAACTTCTTTTTCTTTTTCTTCTTCTTCACCAAAAGTTTCAGATTTAGAAACAAGAAAAAAAATACAACACTATATTCTTTCTTCTACCCTAAATTCTCATAATCGTTTGAATGAATCCAGAGAATTACATGAAGTTTTAGTAACATTCTATACCATTGAAATTTTAAAGATAGTAGAAACGCTTCATCAAAATTATATTATTCATTCAGATATTAATATTGAGAATTTCATGTTGAAAATGCCATTAATGGAAAGTTATGGATCCATTCTCAATGATAAGAATAACAACAACAACAACAACAACAATAATAATAATAATAATAATAATAATAATAATAATAATAATTATAAAGAATTTAAATTCTGTTCATCCCAATATACTGCGGAAGGTCAACATGGATGGAATAATTATGGTTTAACGTTAATTGATTTTGGTCAAAGTATTGATTTATTAGATTTCCTTAAAATCTCCTCCTCCTCCTCCTCATCCTCCTCCTCCACTAATACAAATATTAATAATAATACAGCTGTAACCCCTAATACTACTACAACTACGAACGCGAACACGAACACGAACACAAACACGAACACAATCGTTACTACAACAGAGAAAGGAAATCTTTGGTTTAGACAAAAACCCAAATCTATATCAGAATCAGAATCAGAATCAAGATCAAGATCAAGATCAATATCAAGATCAATATCAAAATCAGAATCAAAATCAAGATCAGGACTCGGGTCCTTCCCTGATACCATGAAAGATAAATATCAAGAAAGTGTCTGTTGTTGGGAAATACGTCATCATCAACCCTATCTTTATGAAATTGATTGGTATGGTGTTGCTGGAGTAATTCATGCACTTCTCTTTAAAGAAACTATGAAAATTGAAGAAGAAGAAGAAGAAGAAGAAGAAAACGAAGACGAAAACGAAAACGAAAATACTACCGAAAATAATAATTATGGTTCTCATCAAAAGAATGAGACGTATACAATTTATGATTATTCTAATCAAGATCATGAAAACCTTACTCAAAAAGTTATTTCTTCTTCCATCTATTCCTCTTCCTCTTCACCTTCTCTTTCGTCTTCATCATCTCCATTTAATAAAAAGAAACCTCATCTTCGTATCTCAAAAACCTTTAAAAGATATTGGCAAAAGGAACTTTGGCAACGACTTTTTGATGTTTTATTAAATGCCAAAACCGTAAATAGTTCTCATCTTAATCTTTCCTTAGCTTTAGATTCTTATTCTTCATTGTTAACTTCAACTCTATCATCCACATCTACACCGACATCAACATCCACACCGACATCGGCATCCATCACTTCTCCTTCTTCTTCTTCTCCTTCTACCTATTATGAACAACGTTTTCCAAAAATTCGTGAAATTCGTGAAATTCGACACTCATTTGAAACTTGGCTTTCCCAACACGACCACTCCTCTCAATATCACTTATATGGTTATTTACGATTACTTTCAGCTCAATGTATTGCCATGAATAAATTTTAAAATGGAAAGAAGAGAAAAATTAAAAAAAATAAAAAAATTTTAAATTAAAAAAATAAAAAAAATTAAAAAATAAAATAAAATAAAATAAAATAAAATAAAAAAAAAAGGAACATGATCTTTCATAAATTAAATAAATAAATATGAATATTAAATATATAATGATTTATTCTTAATAATAATATTACCATGATTTATTTCACTTTTTCATAATATTTTATTTACTATTTTCATAATCAATAATTTCTTTAATTTCTTATATAATAATACTATTTTTTATTTATTTATTTATTTATTTTTCTTTTCGTAATACTTTTACTATTTTCATGATTTATAATTTATTTTATTTTTTAATCTTTTTTATATATAAATATATATATATATATATACCATTTATCTATTAAATTATATAATAGATTAATATCTATGTTTTTTTTTTTTTAAGTTTTGTTTTTCAACATTAAAATTAATAATGAACGGATAATGATTAATAATAATATGGATATAGAGGGGATTCATTTTTATAATTACTATTAAATAAAATAAATAAAATAAAATAAAATAAAAAAAAAAAAAAAAAAAAAAAATTAAATAATACTACTACTACTACTACTAATAATAATAATAATAATAATAATAATAATAATAATATATTTGCTTTGTTTTGTTTTGTTTTGTTTTGACAATATATTAAATAATTTGAATATTGAAAATATAAATAATATATAATATAAGGAATATACGGAATAGAAATAATAAAAATGAGTGAAAAAATAAAATAATATTAATCTAAAGGAAAACACACACACAAAAAAAAACTAAACTATAAGAAATTTAAATAAAAAAAAAAAAAAAAAAAAAAAAAAAAGAGCTGTCTGTGCCAACTTAAAAAAGTTTAAAAAAAGAGCAATATACATAGGAAGGAAGAAGATTTAAAAGAATCTAAAAAAAAAAAAAAAAATAAAAATTAATAGAAATAAAGAATTTTGTTTAGTAAAAATAAAATAAATTAAAATAAAATAAGATAAATAGTAGAATATAAATATTATTAAAGTGCAGATTAAATAAAATAGAATTAAATAAAAATAAAATAAAATAAAATAAAATAAAATAAAATAAAATAAAAAATAAGATAAATAGTAGAATATAAATATTATTAAAGTGCAGATTAAATAAAATAGAATTAAATAAAAATAAAATAAAATAAATAGTGAAGTAATATAAAAGAGTAAAGTATTAAAGTATTAATAAAATAAAAATAAAAATAAAAGTAAAATAAAATAAAATAAAAAGTGTATTTTCATATATATTTAAGTGTTTATATTTTTTTGTAGTGATTAATAATATCAATTATAATTATTATTTTATTTAATTATTATTATTAATTATTAAATAATAATTATAAATAAGTTTATAATAAATCAAAAAATTAATTATTATTATTATTTTATTTTATTTTTTATTTTTTGTTATTTTTTTTTATTATTAAATAATAATATTGTATATAATATATTTTAATAATAATTAAATATAATATTTTATATAATAATTAAAATTCTTATTAAATAATATTGTATATAATATTTCATTCTCCTTTTTTCTTATTATATTTTATTATATTTATTATATTATTTTATATTTATTATATTATTTTATATTTTATATATATTTTATAGATATATTTATTTATATTTTTTATATTTTATAGATATATTTATTTATATTTTTTATATTTTATAGATATATTTATTTATATTTATTTATATTATTTTATATTTTATCTATATTTTTTATATTGTTTTAAAAAAGAATAGAATTATAATTTAATAAAAATGGATACTAAATGTTTTAAAAATAAAAAATATTATATATATATAAAGAATGTTAAAGGAATGAAAAAAAAAAAAAAAAGGGAATATGATATGACATGTGATATGCGGGACTTTCATGTGCAATAATTTATATAAGCAGTGGGTTTTTAAAATAATGGTTGTTTAGTAAGTTTTATTAATAATATTATAATATTCGTACAATTAAAATAATAATTCTAATTCCTAAAAATTTACAAGAGAGTTCTCTATTTCTAATATAAATAATCTAATCTATTGATAAGAAATAGGTAATCTATTAATTATATATTCTAATATATAGAAATATATAAATTTTATATGAAATAAAGTATTATAATTATTATAATTATAATATTACATATTGAAATAAAATAAAATAAAATAATTATTATCAAAAAGATATAAGTTTAATATTTAATTATTATTATTAAATATACAAATATGTTACTACACCTATTTGTTTTATTTCACATGATATGTATTAAACCTTTATTATAAGCAATTAAACTTTATTTTATTTTATTTTATTTTATTAATTTGTATTCACGTGAATATAATAACGTGATATAATATATTTATGATAAAGTATAAAATTTATGTAAATTATATTTTTGTTTTACATTTTTTTAATTAAAATAACCTTATTTTATTATTTATTAAGTATTTATATGTAGTTATATTTTTAAATTTTAAAACAGTAATTAAATAAATATATATATAAATAAATATATAAATAATTAATAAAAATAGATAGATAAATAAATAGATAAATAAATAGATAAATAAATAGATAAATAAATAGATAAATAAATAGATAAATAAATAGATAAATAATTAATTAATTAAATAAATAATTAGTAAAAATAAAAATTTTCATTCTAAAAAAAAAAAAAGGAATTTTCTATTTAATTAAAAGTTTTTTTTATTCTATTCTAAATTCATTAATTCAAAAATTTTAAGAATCTTCTTTTTTAGTTTTTAATATTACTTAAAGTTCATTATTTTTTTTTTTATCTTAAATTTTATTAAAGTATATTAAATAATAGTTATATATATAATGTAATATACTATCTAATTTATTAATTTTAAAATATAAATATTCTTGAAATTTATAGAATATATTTTGATATATAATAAAATCCAGCTTTAATATATTAATATACCTTGAATTTTAATTTAATAATATATTTTATTCTATAAATATTCTATCAATTTAAATATACTGCAATATATTTGGATAGAATTATTTAGATACAATATAATATATTCTATCGAAATTACTGTATATTAATTCGATAGAATATGTGCTAATATATTAACTATTTTGATAAAATAAAGTTTAATTTATTTGTTTTTTATATAGGATATTAAATTTAATATCTACTTTAATACATTTCAATACATTAATACATTTCTTTTACATTAATTGGATTATTATTTATATTTATAATAATTTTATATATTATTAATTTATATTAATATATATCTATATTAATTTACATTTATTAATTTATATTAATATATTTACATTTATATTAATTTATATTTATTAATTTATATTAATACTATAAATTTATGGAAACAAAAGATAGTATAATAATCCACCCCACCCACTTTTATATAAAAGATTTAATTATTCATACTTAAATTTTTAATTTTCTAATATATAATAAATAAATAAATAAATAAATAAATAATAATTGAATAAATAAATATTAAATAATTAATCGAATAAATAAATAAATAATAAATAAATAAATAATAATTAATAATTAATAAAATAATTAATTTTGCAATATCCAAAAAAAAAAATTTATATTAAGAAAAAGACCTTCAATATTTTCTATTGGCTAATTATCAATTTAATAATGTATAATAGATTAAAAATAAATTATATATATAATTTAATTATAATTTAATAATTTAAAATTTTCATGGATAAATGATGTGATAGTTTATTATTATTGTAATTATTTAATTGGCTAATTATAATTATTAGTGTAAATTAAAAATTTTTTTTAATTTTTTTTTTAAAACTTGGGACAACTTATTTATTATTCAATTATTTTATTTATTTAATGTTTATTATATTTTTATTATCCAATTGTATATATTATATATATTATATATATTATTTATTATTTATTATTTATTATATATTATTTATTATTTATTATTTATTATTTATTATTTATTATTTATTATTTATTATTTATTATTTATTATTTATTATTTATTATTTATTTATATTATTTAATATTTAATATTTAATATTTATTATTTATTACTAAATACTCTTTATTCTTTATTATTTATTTATTATTCAATTATTTTATTATATATTATTTATTTACTATTTATTATTCAATTATTTATTTAATTCAATATAAATATATTCTAATTTCATTTTTATTTTTTTTTTTTTTTCTTTTTGAAACTTTTATTATATCATATTTAAGAAATACCATTTATAAATTTTTTTTTTCTATTCCTTTTTTTAAATTTTTTTATTTCTTAAGTATTTTTTTTTTTTTTTTTTAAATAAAATATAATTTTAAAGAAGTAACGCTTATTAAATAAATATTATTATTTAATAATTAACACATTTTATTTATTAAATATTTTAAAATTAATAATAATAATATTAAAAGTGTGTTTTAAAATAATAATAATTAAGGAAAAAAAGAAAAAATTAAAGAAAATCATAAACAAAAAAAAAATATAAAAAACTCAAGCAAAAAACAAAAAAATTAATAAAAAAAGAAAATCACGAAACGTATAAATTATCCGCAAAAAAGAACTTTAATTAAATAAACTAAATAAAATAAAATAGAATAAAATAATAATAATTATTATTAAAAAAAAAAATAAAGTACATTTATCATAAAAAACAAATAAAAATTATATATAATAAATAAATAATAAAATAATAATTTAAATAGAAATAATAATAATATCATAATTTAACAGCATATTAAAAAAATAAAACCATAGTACATAATAAGAAAAATGATAGCGAAAATTAATAAAATTTTTAAAAGACTTTTTATATTTTTTATATTTTTAAGTCTAATTCAATTTGTCAATTGTGAAAATGATGAAAAAAAGGATAATAATCAAGATGGTACACAGGAGAAATCAAATATAAAAGTATCAGTTATTATTCCAGTATATAATTCAGCTGAGTTTATAGAACGTTCTTTAGGAAGTGCACTTGAGCAAACTCTTAAAGAAATTGAAATTATTGTTGTGGACGATCATTCCACTGATAATACCTTAGAAATTATAAATAAGCATAAAGATGATCCACGCTTAAAAATTATAGCATTAGAAAAAAATCAAGGAGCAGGTATAGCTAGAAATATAGGTATGAAAGCTGCTGTTGGTGAATTTATTGGATTCATTGATAGTGATGACTATGCCGATAAGCGTTTCTATGAATTTTTATATAAATATTCTAAAGACAAAGATATGGTAAGAGGTATTTTTGTATATGGTACAAACCTTTCCGATAAAATTAGACATCATAGTGAATACAATATCTACGGTGGTACCTATGATAGTATTTGGAGAAGAGAATTTATTAATAAATATAATATTCAATATGGTGTTGATCGTAAGGTTGGAGAAGATGTAATATTTAGATCTGCATTTATGGAAAAAAACCCAAGAGTTGCTAAGGCTCCTGATGAGGGTATTTACTATTATTATAAGAGAAGAGAAGGTTCCCTCATGAATTTTGGAAAGGACTATCTTAAAAATGAAGATAATGTATCTTATGAACAAAAAAAAAGTAAATTTTCACCTATGTTAATTTGTTCCATGGCATTTGTAGTATTATTTATAATAGTAATCGTTGTCTCCATAAAATTATCAAAACGCAAAAATAAAGAACAAAACTATAATAGAATGGAAGAAGAAGAAGAAACAAGCGAACTTATAATTAATTATAATTAATTCTTAAAAATATAAAAAAATATACTATCATTTTTTTTTTTTATAAAAATAAAAAATAAAGTATAAATAATTAATATAATAATATATATATAATTAAAAATAAAATATATAAAAAAAAATTTTTTTTTTTTTTAAATATTTTAATAAAATTTAAAAATATAAAAATAATAAAATTAAATTGAATAAAAACAAAACAAAAAATATATAATAAAGTAATAAAAATAATTTTTAGATTCGTTTTGTATTTTAATATTGTAAAAACTTTATAGTAATTATTTGTGAAGGTTTTCATTTTTATTTATTAATTTAAAAGAAAAAAAAAAAAAAAGTGATCGAATTATTATTGATGGTTGGTTATATATACTGTTTTATTTTTAATTTATAATTAATTTTTTTTTTTTTTATATATATATATAAATTTTTATATAAAAAAAAAATTAAATATTAAATAAATTATTTGTCTACTTGTTGGTTGATTTATTTTATTTTATTTTATTTTTTTTTTTTTTTATGAATTATTAAATTAAATCCTTATATATATACACATATATATATATATTTCTTTTTCTATAATTTATTTTCCCCTTCTTCTTAACTTTGACAATTTATTTATTCTTTTTAACAATATGACACATTTCTGGTTCACAGTGTTCCGTGAAAAGATTGTTGTAATGATCGTGTAATTGATATTCTTTACTCTTTTTTATTGGGTTCTAATTGAATGGTAGTATGATGAATATGATCATTGGAACATATGATCATTTGGGCTTCATATAAAATACATATAAAATACGTTCAAAGGTACAAAGAATGGATTCCTCTTCAAGTGATACATCAAACGTAATATGAACAATCAATGAGGGTTTACCTACCGTTAAATTCCATATATGAAGATCATGAACTTGTTCTACTCCTTTAATCTAAAAAAAATTTTGTATAATACTCTTCGTATCAATATCTCTTGGAATAGATTCCATTATTACGGAAAGGGATTGACGAAATAAATTGAAAGTGGTAATAATAATTAAGTCAGAAAAGATGAAAGTACATATTGGATTGAAAAATACTAAATCTTTATTGATGCATATAATAATACCTGCAATTAAAACACCAATAGAAGATAATAAATCACCCAAAACATGAATAAATGCAGATTTAACATTAATATTCATATTCTAATATTATTTCAATAAAAATAAAAAAAAAAAATATTATTAACAATAATAATCATAAAAATAATGATATTAATAAATAATAACGTTTATTATAAATATTTATATAATATATATATAAAGTTTTCATTAGTATATTAGTATTATTAAATAAAATAAATATAAAATGATATAAAATTTTATATAAAATTTTATATAAAATACAGTCACATTTTAAAAATAAATAAAAAAAAAAAAAAAAAAAATAATTATGATTATGAATACATATATATTACATATATTACCTTATCAAAATTTTTTATTTTTTGTTTAAGATTTTTTTACTTTGAAACATGCTCACTAAAGTCATCCCCAATGGCATTCCTTTTCACTATCATGACTATGACCACTATGTCCATGACTATGCTCATCATGACCATCACCAAGAATAAAGAAAAGAAGAATATTCATGATGATACCAATGACAGCAGTGATTAGCATAACTATACCATTAATTTCTATTGAATTTCTTAAGCGATCAATTGATTCATTAACTAAGAAGACAGTCACTACCCAAATTAATTGAATAGAATTTAAAACGCCAATAATTTTAACATGATGAAAACCAAAAGAATGAGCTCTGGTAGCATGACGATTGGAAAGATAAATTCCAACAATCGAAATTAATAAAACCAGTTACATCTTTATATTATAATAATTAATGGATAAAAAAAATATAATAATAATAATAATAATAATAATAATAATAATAATAATAATAATAATAATAATAATAATAATAATAATTTATACAAATAAATAATAATAATAATAATTATAATAATAATAACTAGTAAGAATAGCCTATTTAATAAATTAAAAATAATAATTATAAATTTTATTATTTTATTCTAATAAATAGGGTCATTTTAACAATTTTTCAATAATTACCTGAAAGCATATGAAAACTATCACTAACCAATGCCAATGAACCTAAAATATAAAAAAAAAAAAAAAAATAAAATAAAATAATAGTTTAATAATATCAAGTTAATATTATAAAATAGGATAGTTCTATTTACACATATTCACCACCAGTGTACCAATTTATTCATTAGTGAATAACTAGGTTTAAGGAAGGAATAGGTTAGAATAGGTGAAATATATGAAATAGGTGTAAAATGTTTTGAAACCTATTGTATTATAAAAAATGTATAAGCCACAATATATTAATATAAAAAGTATTTTAATTTAGAATAATTAAGTGCTAGTAACTCTATATTGTAAAATATCTTAATAACATTGAAATAATTATAAGCAATAAATTCCTGACGCTTAACAACAATAACAATAATAATAATAATAATAATAAATAATAATAACAATATAATAAACTTTTATAAATATAAATATTAATAAAAAAATTTTTTTTATTATAATTTTTATTCATATTTATAGTCATCCTTTATTTTTTTTTTTTTTTCCTTTTTTTTTTTTTTTTTTTTTTTTTTTTTTATTAATAACAATTAAAAAATAGAAATAAAAAAAATAAAAATTAAAATATATGTATAAATATGCATGTATATATATATATTTATACAGAAAAAAAAATAAAAAAAAATAAAAAAAAAAAAAAAATAGAATAAATATAAAAAAAAAAGATAATGAAATAAAATTATCTATTTTTAAATATTTTATTTTATTAAGATTTATATTTTTTTAAAAAAAAAAAAAAAAAATTAATTATTAATTTAATAAAAATTAAATAATAATAAAATATTATATAATTTATACATAAAATAGGGATTGCGCCCCGATTAAAAAAAAGTATATTAATAAAAATAAATTTTATTATTTTTTCTAAATTTTGATGAACTTCATAAATTATAGATTTTAGCTTCTAAATATCGACCAAATAAAAGGCCTAAATAAAAATAAGTTATAAATTAATGATATCATTATTTTTAGTATATATATATATATATATTTTTTTTCATTTTAGGATTGTATTATTTCAACCATTTGATTTTGATCATTTAACATAACAATAGGATATAAAATGTCATCTTTTGGTATTTCAGAGAAAGCTATTCCATAATTTTCTCCATTTATTGCAAAATATAAACTGCCTAATTTTCTATCAACAATAACCTCAATAATATCTCCTTTACTCAATGACCTATATTGTTTATACTTTGTATGATTTCCACTTTTTAAACTAAGTTGAGAATTTCCACAAATAAAACTCCAACATTTATTATAAAAATTTTCTTTATTATTTGGATTATCTGGTCCTATTCCAATTAATACATTCCAAGTATTGCTTTTTATTGCAAAATTATTTATTTTTATTTTCCATTTACTTACTTCATTTTTTGGGATTTCCTTATTTCCAACAATAGTACAATTCCAATTATCTCCTCCATTATTTTTGGTGCAAATTAAGCCATTATTGCTTAAAACATAATTTTCCCCCTCTTTAAATTGAAAGTCTAATCCATCTATTATTTTGCCAAATTTTGCTATTGTTTCTAAAAAATCATTTATTTCATTTTCTTTTTCAGGCCAAAATTTAATTTTTTTTTTATTTAAATTGCATCTGTCTATATTTTTATTCTTTTCTTTTACATTTTCAATATTTTTTTCTATATTGATACAATCATTTATTAATATATTTAATTTTTTTTTATACCATTCTTTTTCAATTGATTTCGCTCTTTCTATAGATTCTATAATTTTATTTGGTAAATTTTCATTTTGATGAATTATTTCTTCTTTAAAATAATTTTTACTAAATTTTTCATCAATTTCTAATAATATTTTATCTTCTCTTTCATCTATTGCTTTTCTTATCTGAGTAAATACTTTGGATACTTTTAGCTTTAGTTCTTCTTTATTATGATTTATTTCTTCAAATAATTTTTTTAATTCATCAATTGAATTTTTAATTTTTACTGAGCAATCTTCCATATATTTAATATTTTCTTTTAATTTATTTTTTTTTTCATTTTCAATATCTTTAATTGAGCAAACATTACATTCTGTATGTTGTCCATTTTCTTCGTCTTTTATTTTGCTTAAACAAGCCACACAACATAATTGATTATGATTTTTGCAATAATAATTTAATTCTTTTTTATGTTCTGGTTCCTTACATATTCCAGTAAATATGTCAGTAATGTCTTGTTCATTTAAATTATATTTATGATGAAAATCTAATACTTCATCATGATGATTTATACATTTGTTGCACATAAATACATCACATTCTTGGCAATAAGATATTGCATTAATATCTGCATGCTTTTTAGAAGAGCACTTTTTATTACATTTCATTTTTATTTTATTTTTTAAAGACAATGAATATATTAAATATTATTTTTTTTTTTTTTTTTTTTTTGATGTTAGCAGTTTTTATTTACTTTTTATCTTATAGGGTGTTAAATATATTAGCAATAAATTAATGTTTACTGGAATATCACACGATTATACAACTTTATTTACTATTTTTATTTTATTAATGATGTAATTTAAAATTATCTTTCCTCAATTCTTTGGTTTCTCTCTATTAGAGTAGTATTTATTAATATTTTGAGGAATGGTTTATAGTTTTATCTATTTCTAATATGTAAAACTTCTTATAAAAAATTGATCTTTTTATTGAAAAGAAAAGTTATAAAAAAAAAGAGAAAAAGAAAAATTTCTAATTCTTTGAAATATTTTTTTTTTTTTTTTTTTTTTTTTATAGTATTTCATCTTATATATTTTTTTGGACATAATATAAAATACTAATGACTGAAATAATCGATTATGTCCATTTAATTTATTGTAGTGGCGCATATATTATAATGCGTGGCGCATGGTTAAAGAAAATTATTTTTGATTTGAATTAGGAGACATACAACTACACTACCCCTTTCTGGCCCCGGTTTATATAGGATTATTTTACATTTCACCATTTCGGGTTTATGACGAGAAGATTTCATACTGGAGCATATTTTATAAGATTTTACGTAGTTTTGAATATCTATCATCTAAGCAGGCCGGTAAAAGTTTTTACTGATTAGTTTGGCTGTTTTCCCATTTCCTAGGTGTCCTGAAGAGGCATAGTCATGATATGTGGAGAGAACTTCCTTTTCTAAAAGATTCAGGTACACAGATCAGATCAATCCATTATAAAGAATGGAATTGTTTTCTAGAGAGAATTTGGATAAGTCATACATACTCGCGAACATGCTTCAATTCGGACTCATTCCCGTTTAAGACATTAATTATTGGACTGAAGATTGGTTCCTCCACTTGATTTAATTTAATTGAATTGAACAAGGAAATGTCGTCAGCAAGGTTCAGGAAGCAGTAAAAAGTTCATTTATTTGGATCGAGGATTAATTTCGTACTGCATTTCTTGATCGTTTGAATAGTCCTAGGCACCTTGATAAGCTATCAGCCCTTTCATTCGTGGATCTTGGTCTATAAATAACTCTGTAGTTGTAATATATCAAAATTTCCTGCCATAGCACTTGGCGCATACTTATCTTTTGGAAAACCACCTATCGTGTAAGCGGATATTCAAGTTTGAGAGAGATTCCAAAGGAAACATCATTAAAAGAAAAGCACGTCTAGTCGCACGAGGTTTCACCCAGCGATATGGAGTAGATTATATAGTCACTTTTTCGCCGACCCTCAAGCTTGATTCTCTAAGGATAATAATAGCTATAGTCGTCCAAAGAAACTTCAAGATAACTCAAATAGACGTCAACTCGGCGTTTAAGTATGCCGAGTTGACGTCTATTTGAGTTATCTTGAAGTAAAAAGAAGATATATATGTGAGTCCACCCAGAGGGCACCCATCGTCCGGCAATTATTACTGGAAACTGAATAAGGTACTCTATGGACTCAAACAGAGCGGTTGTGAATGGAACAATAAATTAATCGATACATTATTAGTGATTAATTTCAAGAGATGTATAAGTGAACCAGGTATATATGTGAAAAGAAATTACGAAAACAATATCATATGTATTCTGGCAGTTTATGTAGATGATATATTTATATTAAATGAAGGTAAAAATAATAATAAATGATTTATATATATATATAATCTGTATTTTATATATTTATTCTGAGTAATTTTTTTTATTATAACTTAAATTATATATATTATATATATTATATATATTAAAATTAATAAAAATAGTTTTTTAAAGTAAATATTCTTATATAAAGTTTAGATTTGGGGATTGGGGATTAATTATTTAGAAGTATATTAAAATAAAAAAAAAAAAATTCATATCAAAGTTTAAATAAGTTATTTTTTCCCCTTAGTGTTTTTTTTTTTTTTTTTTATCTTATTTTTTTTATTTTTTTCTTATTTTTATATTTACCATATATATTTATATTTATATTTATATTCCTTAATCCTAAGGAAAGGGGATCTTACTAATCGTAATATTTTCCGTGGAAGTTCACTCATTAATGTAGGAGTAAAGATTTTGTCAAAAAATGGTAACTAAAAAAAAGAGTTTCAGACAATACTTTTTTTTTTTCTCATAAATTATTATTAGATCAATATTTATGGTTTTTAGTTTTTAGAAAGAAAGAAAGAAAGAAAGGAGAAAAACTGTGGTGGTGACCTGTTTTGCTAATGATAATTGTCTTGTTAGCCCCCCACTACAAAAATCCTCTCTTTTTTTTTTTTTTTTTTTTTTTTTTTTTTTTTTTTTTATAAAAAAAAAAACCTTATAAATAATAACTCATGATTGGAAGTATCAAAAAAAAAAAAAGAAAAATAAAAATAAAATAAAAATAAAATGACCTTGACCTTTGGAATCAGTAAAATGCGCTGCACTTGCTATTATTATTGTTTTTTTTTTAAACCAATGAACTTTATACCTTTATACTTACAAAAGACAAAAAAAAAAAAAAAAAAAAAAAACTATTATTATTCAATTATTTATTATTCAATTATTTACTATTTCTATTTTTTATTTTTTATTTTTTATTTATTATTTATTATTATTTATTATTTATTATTTATTATTTATTATTTATTATTTAATTATTATTTATTATTCAATTATTTATTATTTATTATTTATTATTTATTATTTATTATTTATTATTTACTATTAAGTTAATTTATTATTAATAATAATATTATTATTATTTGTTATTATTGTTATAATTATAATATATATTTATTATTATTATTACTACTTTTATTATTATTATTATTATTATTATTATTATTATTATTATTATTTATTATTATTATAATGAATAAATCAATTGTTGAATTTTCTAGACCAATTTAAAGGTTGTTCATTATTTTTACTGTTTTTTTCATTTAAAAAATTTTTATAGAATGTGTAATTATTTCTATATTTTTATTCTATTTTAATATCTAAAAGTATTTCTTTATTTAAGCCATTTTGACCAATTTAGTTTCATTGATTTTTTTTATTATTATAATTGAATATTTGCTACTACCACCAAGATCTGCACTAGAGGCTGTTTCACCCGGATTCACATCCTAGGCTTCTTCACAAACCTCCACGCCCTCCTACTCATTAGAGCTGATATTTTTTTTTTATAATTATTTCTTTCTTTTATTTATATTACTTTTCAATTATTAATTTTCATCTTAATATTTCTTAAAGGAAATTACTTTTCTCTAATATAAAATTATTTTTATATTTAAATTTTTTTAATAATTAATTCTAATTATTATTTTTTAAATTAATTATAGTTATTATGAATAAGGTAACACAAAAAAAAAAAAAAAATAAAAATTTTTTTTTTTTATATATTAACTATAATTATATTTCTAATAAAATGATAGCTAAAAATAATAATATAATAATAATATTAATAATAAAGAAAAGTTTGTTTTTAAAAACGTTTATTTATTAATTAAATTTAATATAATGTTTAATAACTGATATTATTACTGTTATTATTGGTATTGTTATTGTTATTACTAATGTTGTTATTGGTATGGTTATTAATATTGTTATTACTATGATTACTGAAGTTGTTACGATTATTACTCTTATTGTTATTATTGTTATTAGATTTGTTATTTATATCAATGTTTTTACTATTGTTATTATTGTGATTATATTTAATGTTATTATAATAGGTATTGTTTTTTTTTTTTTTTTTTTTTTTTTTTTTTTTTTTTTTTTTTGTTATTATTGAAGGAATTATTCACTGATTAATTATTATAACAATTTCTTACATAATTGATACATTCCATTCTACTATTTCTGATAATATTCTTTAATAAAATTACTATCAAATAATTTATATTTAATACTATTTAATAAATAAATTCTTTTTATTAAAACATTATTAAATAAACTGTTATATCATTGCAATGACTCAGACTATTTTAAAAGATTGTCATTGTAATTATAATTACTATTTTATATATCATTATTATTTGAATTACGATTAATAAAATTATTATCATTGTATTTATTAGTATTACTATTAAATAATTTATTAAATCGTAAAATGTAAATCGACACATTGTAAATTACATTATGGAATATTGTCAATTTTTAAATATGGTTCCCGAGGCCTTTCCGGTAGTATTACTTAAATAAATTTTAAGTATCATATATGTATACTTAAAGCTTAATAGATCATTAGAATTATGAGTATTATTCAATAAATTGTTATTATTTCATAAATTATTACTACTATATAAACTATTATTGCTATTTAACGGATCATTAGTATTACTTTGAGGATTATTGTAAATATTAGCATTGATTAATATACTATTATCTAATTGATTATTACTTATTATTACTTATTAATATTACTTAATAGATTAGTATAATTAAAATAAATTATTATTGTTGTGATTAAAAATAGTTTTTATTATTTAATAGATCGATCATCAATATCAAATTGATTATTATTATTATTATTATTATTATTATTATTATTATATACATCACTACAATAATTCAATAAATTATCGAAATTATTACAAATATTTACTAAATATTTACTAAATCATAATTATTATTATCAATATAGGACATACTTGTATCATTATTATTATTACTATTATTGTTCATATTATTAGAATTACTATTTAACACCGACAAACTGAATCGGATTAGACATAAACATTTTCCTATTATATTAAATAATAATATTATTATTATATTATATATATATATATATATATATTTTTTTTTTTTTTTTTTTTTTTTTTTTTTTTTTTTTTTTTTTTTTTTTTGGATATTATATTGTATTGAATAACATACGAATTCCTCCGATAGGACCCCTCCTATTATCATAATGAATTAAAAAATGTGGAAAAGAAAAAAAAAAAATTTTTTTTTTTTTTCTTTTTTTATTTATATTTTATCAGTTTTATATATATATTATTTTTATTTATTTAATATTTTTAATTTTTAGCTTTATAATTTTTTAAATATCTTATTATTTTCTTATCAATATTCCTAGGTCGATAGATATAATTTTCATTAACAGTAAAATCATATTTATTATTACTATCTTTATAAATATATCCAATCGTTAATGGTGAATCGCCATTATTATTTTTTATATTGACATCTGCTCCATGCTCCACTAAATATTTTACGATAAGAAAATCTCGATAGTAACAAGCAACAATTAATGGAGTATCATTATTGTCATTTTTTACGTTGATTTCTGCGCCATGTTCCACTAGGCATTTTACGATATCAATATTTCCATTAATACAGGAATAGATAAATGGGGTATTACCATCTTTTTCTCTTTTGTTAACATTTGCTCCGTGTTTTACTAAATATCTTACGATATTTATATGTCTCCTATTACATGCTATAGATAATGCGGTATTACCATTTTTATTTTCTTCATTGACATCTACTCCATAATTGACTAAATATTTTACTAATTCTTTATCTCCAGTATTACAAGCTATATGTAGCAGTGTATTTCTGTTACTATCTTTAATGTTCATATCAACTCCATTTTCCCTTAAAAGTTCTACAAAAGTTTTATTTCCTTCTTCACACTTTTTAGTAATTAGAACATTGATATCGGGACCACATGAAATTAAATATTTCAATATTTCAATATTATTATTTTTATAAGCGATAATGAATGAGGTATTCCCTTCTTTATTTTTAAAATTAATATCCGCTCCATTATCCACTAAATATTTTACCATTTCAATGTTATTATTGTCACACCCCAAAATTAATGGTGTTGCACCGTAAATGCTTTCCGTATTGATTTCTTTTCCATGATCTACTAAATATTTCACTACATTGATATTATTTCTTTTATATGCATACATTAATGATGTATAACCAGAATTATCTTCAATATTTATTTCTGCTCCGTGATCTACTAAATAATACATTATATCGATACTATTCCTATTACCTATATGATATAGTACGTACATTAATGGTGTATAATTATAACAATTCCTGATATTTACGTCGGCTTCGTGAGGAATTAAATATTTTATTATATTAATATTACCTTTTTCACATGCTATAAATAATGGTGTTTTATCATCACTACTTAATATATTAGTATCTGCTCCATGATCCACTAAATACTTTATTAATTCCTCATTTTCATTTGAACAAGCAATGGATAATGGCGATTGAAATTTTTTATCTTTCAAGTTTATATCCGCCCCATTTTCAACCAAAAATTTTATTAGCTTATCATTTTTGTAATTACATGCAATGATTAACGGTGTGTGACCATAACAATCATCGCTTTTTGGGTCTATATCTGCACCATTATCAACTAAATATTTTATTAAATTTAAATTTCTACATTTACATGAAACTGTCAATGGTGTATCGCTGTTCTTATAATTTATATCTACACCATTATCCACTAAATATTTTACAATTTCTTCATAGTTATATTTACAAGCTTTAATTAATGCCAAGCCACCATATTTATTATCTATTCTTGCTCCATGGTCCATCAAATATTTCACTAAAGCAATGTTTCTATTTATACAGGCTATTTCTAGAGGAGATCCATAATCAGATGATTAACTATTAATATCTGCTCCTTGATCTATTAAATATTTTATCAATTCATCATTATCATTAAAATCATTATTCCTACATGCCTCTATTAGAGGAGTACGTCCATAATTACCTCTTATGTTAACATTGGCTCCGTGATCTACTAAATATTTTATTATTTCAATCCGATTCCTTCTTCTATACGCATCAATTGCGTCAATTAATGGTTTACTACAATAGTCATCCATTTCCATATTGATATCACATACTTCATGATCAACTAAATATTTTATTAAATCTTCATTTCTAAAATAAATTGCTGATTTTAATAACTTATGACCGATTCTTGAGTTTACCTTTGTACCATGGCCCACTAAATATTTTACTAAATCTTCATTTTTATCATCATATGCAATACACAGTAATGGATTACCTCTTTTGTCTGTCACATTAATATCAGCTCCGTGTTCTACTAAATATTTTAAAATTCTATCGTTTTTATCAGTATACACTTTATATAATAGTGGATCACCATTTTTTCCAACTACATTAAGATCCGCTCCGTGTTCTACTAAATATTTAAAAATTTTATTGTTTTTATCAGTATACGCTTTATATAATAGTGGATCACCATTTTTTCCCACTACATTAAGATCCGCTCGGTGTTCTACTAAATATTTAAAAAGTTTACCATTTTTATTAATATATGCTTGAAGTAATGGTGTATTACCTTTTTTATTTTTAATGTTTACATGTGCCCTATGCTCTACTAAATATTTTGTTAATTTAATTTTATTTTTTTTTATAAGATATTAATAAAGCTGTATCACCATTTTGGTTCTTCTCATTTATTTTGGCTCCACTTTCCACCAAATATTCAACAATATTTTTATTAGAATGCGAACAAGCTATAATTATTGGTACCTTACCATTTTTACTTGCTAAATTGACATTTGCTCCATAATAAATAAATGATTTAACAATATTTTTATTATTATAATTACAAGCAATACTTATGGGTGTGCTATAATTGGAAATATCATTTTTACAATAATTAATTTTTATTGATTTTAAAATTTTTTTCCCTTCAATTTCCTTTTTAAATAAATTTTTTAATTTTTATTTGAAACTTTTTCTTTATTTTTATAAATTAAAAGTAATTTTAATATTATCTTATTAATTGAAGTACAATGGTCAATCAATACATTTAACAATCTTTCATTATTATCTTTACATAGTTGATATACGAAATCTTGTAATTTACTTATATCATTTTCTCTAATTGATTTAATAATTTGTTTTTCAGTTACCTTAAATTCCATATTAATTGATAAATGCTTTTGCTACTTTTTAAAAATACAAATAATATTCCTTAATTTTCTAATAAATACTATATTTCTGTTTAATTATTTGTTATTATTCTCAAATTGATTTAATAATTTGTTTTTCAGTTACCCTAAATTCCATATTAGTTGATAAATACTTTTGCCACTTTTTTTAAAAATAAAAATAATATTCCTTAATTTTCTTATAAACACTATATTCAAGTTAAAATAAAATTATTTTTATAAAATTATTTTAAGAAAAAAAATGAAAAACAATAAAAAACATTAAATTTTTTAAAAATAAAGTTATGAATAAATAAAGATTTTTGTTATTTATTTTTATTTATTTTTATTTATTTATCTATTTAATCTATTTATTTATTTATCTATCTATTTACTTATTTATCTATTTTTAAAATCTTTTTTTTTTTTTATTTTTTGTTACAAATTTAGGTATAAAATTCTAATCCCTACTATCATAAGCAATAAAAATATATTAAATATATTTTAAAATAAAACCATGGCAATAACAATAATTAATAAATAACAATAATTAATACGATCTATTTATTAATTTATTAATTTATTAATTTATCTCTATAATTATTTATTTATTTACTTAACTTTTTATTTAAATAATTATTTAATTATTTATTTATTCATATATCTACTTATTTTAATTTTTTCTATTTATTTATTTATTTAATTTATTTAATTAATTTTTATTCTATATGAAATTCCTACCAGAGGTTCTATTTTTTTTTTTTTTTTTTTTTTTTTTTTTTTTTTTTTTTTTTTTAAGTTGCTTGATAAAGCCGTAATAAATTGAAATTAAAAAGGGTATTGTTGTCATAATAGAAGGGTATCTTTAGTCTTTAAGGGAGAAGGACGACTTTATGCTTGAATATGGTATAATTATTTTATTGACTCTCAACTTGAACACTACCATCTGGTTTGCTATATACTTTATAGGTAACGTTCTTCTTTACAGTGATATTGGTAGCAGCATTACCATTACCGATCACTACACCAATAGTGTCATCATACTTTGAAGTGATGTAAGCCTCACCGTTACTCTCCATTTCGCATTCAAGATCCTTACCACCAACGATACCAATGGAAATGACTTGAGCGTAGGAGGTGTTTTGTTGAAGGTTGAGTTTCACTGAGGCTTCACCATTGACAATGCTGGTCTTCAACTTTGGGAAGATTGGAGCGTATTCACCGTATTTGATGCCGGAAAGTGTACATTCTTCATCACCCTTGAAGTTGCTGATAAAGATGTAGGCAGCTTCACGGTCAGCGGCGATGACACCATTCCATCCTTGGGCCAATTGATCAACAAGCTTCATTACAGTCTTAGCAAAAGATTCTGTTTCTTCAGCATTAGTAAGACTGTAGTACACAAGATTACGGGCATCAATGACTTCGTTCTCCTTGACCTCACGAATATTTGTGCTGAACATTGGGTAAAGCTTTGAGGTGTAAATGGAGTTGTTGGAGCCACGATCACCGAATCCAATTTTCTTACCGTTCATGCTAACCACACCGAGTTCATTATCGACATTCACCCATTCACTCTTAATTTGTATAAATGATGAACCATCGAACTGCTTGAAAGCAATACTTTCTCCATTTGCCAATTTGATCTCACCCTGACCAACGATATTAGCAGAATTGTCAAAGTAGAGGGTACGCTTTGTTTTCATCAATTCATCGGTAGAGATAGCAAGCATACCACCCAACTCTGCTGTAATGGTCACATCAGTAATAGCCGTCACATAGTCGATGTAGATGATCGCATTATTTGGTGTGGAATAGATGGCAAAGCGGTTATCGATAGTATCATCATTGCAACTAATTTCACCGTTCATAGCATAGCTATTGCCTTCGAGTTGATAGTTTCCAGCAATGATAGGTCTAGCATCTGGGTAGGCTTCTTCGTTCTCGTACCAACCGAGGATGTTACCGGTATTGTAGGCACGGTAAGGTACGACAATCTTATTCTTGTCGACAGAGTTAGAAGCAAAGTAACCAGTATAACTTTTTAAGCCGTTTGACCATGAGAAGCAAGAGAAACGGTAGTCGGTGGAAGCACGGATAATGTTTTGATCAGTAATTATATGGGCCTCAGCATACTTGCGGTTGAAATCATCCCAAGAGGTAGGGGTGAGATCTTCTGTGGAGAGTACGTCGTGCATGAGATATGTCATCATGACACGGTGAGCCTCGACACCCATACGACGAGCACCGACATCTGGACGAAGAAGCCAAGAACCATCAGGGGTAGTCTTCTGACGAGCCTTGATGTACTTGTATGCAAGATTTTCAAGCATAAGGGCATTAGGATCTCTGAGGAAACAAGCCAAGGTGGAGTAGGAGGTAATTTGATCGTAAAGGAAAAGTGACCAGTCATTACCATTAGGCATAGCAAGTTCTCCGTCTGCCAAGGCAAGCCAGTTAAGGATGTTGTCTTGTACTTCCTGGTTGTGGTGCATAAGGGCATTACTCTTCCACTTTTCTTTACCCTTCAATCCTAATTGGAACAATTTGAGGGCAAGGGCTGCCTCACCGAGTTCTTGTTGAACGACATTTTGATAGGAAGTATGGAAGAGATTATGATTTTGGAGGGAGTAGTCCTTGTAAAGGTTTGGTCCTATGTAAAGGTCAGCCACAGTCTTTTCGTCGTACCACTCATCAATGACAGTTTTGTTTTTAGCATCGCTAGGATGAGAGTAAGAGTTAATAGCCATTTCACGCATACGTTCAAACCATTGGCTTGCAAGTTTATCATCAGGGAAGAGACCAAGGGTTGCGGCAAGTATATCTGCTTCCCATCCATTTTCTTCTGCCTTGGTATCACCTTTATAGCCAGTAGGGATTTCACGGTAAAGTTCATAGTTACACTCTGCCTTAAGAAGATTCTCAATGTAGCCTTTTTGAGCAACGGAGAGCTTGTCCCATTGGAAATAAGCAGAATAAGCCACAGACATTGCCCAGAGACTTGATTCCCAAACATTTTCATCAACGGAGGTAGAACCCCAGTAAGTACCACCAGCACACACCTTCAACTTATTTGCTTTGTGGGTGGAGTAAGCAAATACGAGGGACTTCAAGGCTAATTCTTCCAGTATATCGTAAGTCACTCCTTCTGGAAGTTTTATTCCCTTAGGCTTAGCATACTTCACAAGGAAGGCGCAAATCATGGAAAGGTCAGCATTGGGACGTACACCTCTCTCATCATTGGCCATAGTGTTCTCACCCATGAAGCATCCACAGCTTTCACATAAGCTATTTGGTTCGACACATTCCCTGAAGTCATTCACCAAATAGGTAGAGAAGTCAGCAAGCATCTGAAGGAGGTCAAGTTTCATATCAGCTTCCGACACGAATTTATTGTTGATGACTCCTTCGGTGAAGGAGGGTACATCATTTTCATTTTGTGTCTCCGCTTTAACACTAGTTTTTGGAACACGATAAAGATGGAAGTTATCCACTAACACACTTCCTCCAGAACTATTAAAGAAAACAAGCTCTATACCAATATCAATGGTTGTTTCTTCAGAAAGCATGAATAAAAGTTCAGTTGTTGTCCATTCATCTGGTAAATAGTCATAGAAAGGTAGAACAATATTTTCTTCACCTGCCACAAGGTAGGCATAATGAAATGATTGGGTCACACACTTATTGTCAACCGTTAGTTTATAGATACCAGCAGGCAAAGTCACACTCTGGAGTAATGAAGCTTCGGTAACTTTCCAGGCGTTACGAATATAGTACATCTGTTTACCATCAGAAGGATTACCTGGAGCACCGAAGTTATTATCTGTGGCCGTGGCATCAGCAGTCATAATATCACTCACACCGTAATCTCCTGTGAGATTCCAGTCGACCAAACTTTTGGCAACGTATGCACCACGAGTATTGTCCGGGGAAAGGAGACTTATGTCATCCTTTTCAAATGATGGGTTTTTAATGTACTTTTCAGTTATATCTGTTTCAGTAGTGACGTCATTTTCGTCTTTCACAGAAGAAATCGTTGTCTCTTCAATTATACCACATCTAACATTGTTTTCAAAACCCCAACTTCCATTTTCATCCGTGAAATTTACGGATTTAGTATTAGTACAACATTTGTAACCAAGGGCTTCTGCCCAACATTCAGAATCAGCTAAAGCTTTTGAAGCAATAGTTAATGATATCAATAAAGGAAACGAAACTCTCATTTTCTTTATTTTTGAAATATTTTAAAAAATAATATCAAAACTACACTGTTTCTTTTTTTTTTTTTTTAAATTATTTAATAATTATTTTTAAATAAAAATAAATAATATAAATAATTAAAAATAAATTCAAACTAATATTTGCTTTTATATATTTTATTTTTTATATTTACATATACATATATATTTTTTTTTATATATATTTATAATTACTCCTATAATAATTTAATTAATTAAAAACTCACATGCTTTTTCAATATTTAAAAAAATTTATCATTTGGGACATAAACTCTATTTTATATTCTTTTGAGAATAATTGATCTATTGTATATAATAATTGTAAATGATTTGTTCATTTTATATATAATAATTAAGATCAATTATATAAAAAATGAACAAATCATTTACAACTATTATATATTATAAAAATCTTAGTATTTCATCTTAAGTTTAATTATAAATACATAATAAAGTTAATATTTAATACATAATAAAGTCTTAATAATTCATCTTTAAATTTAATATTAAATACATAATACATAATAAAGTCTTAATAATTCATCTTTAAATTTAATATTAAATACATAACAAAGTCTTTATCTTAATATTTAATACTTAATGTACAACTAATTCAGATAATGTAATTGATATAACTCTAATTTCAGTTTTTATCTCTTTTAGGGAGAAGTTTTATTAATTATTTAAGTTTTTATTAATATAATTTAATTTATTTATTTATTTATTTATTTATTTTATAATTTAAATTTAAATTCATTTTAAATTACTAAATTTTAATTATTTCATATTGTTAATATTATGTTAATATTATTATTAAATAACTTTTAGTGAGTATGAGGCATTTCGAAAATTTTCATAATTTTTCAAAAATATGTATATAATTAATAATAACTCTATACAAAAAAAAAAAGAAAGCAAGTATTAATAATTTAAAAAGTGTAAAGGATAATAACTTTAGATATAATTATTAAGATAAAAAAAATAATACTTAAATAATTAATTTAATTGATCATTTTTACATCTTTTTTAAGTCCTTGAAAATATTTTATAAATCTTAAAATATTTTTATTAAAGTTTTAGTATTTAAAAATTTTTTTTTCCAATTAATAAATAAATTAATTATTATTATTATTATTATTATTATTATTATTATTATTATTATTATTATTATTATTATTATTATTATTATTATTATTATCTAATATTATTATTATTATTATTATTATTATTATTATTATTATTATTATTATTATTATTATTATTATTATTATTATTATTATTATTATTATTATTATTATTATTATTATTATTATTATTATCTAATATTATTATTATTATTATTATTATTATTATTATTGATTGATTCAAATAAACTATAAAAAAAAAATTTTTTTTCTGAATTTATTGGTTAATTTTTTTTTTATCCAATAAATTAAAAAAAAAATAATGAATATTTATTTACTTCTATAATTATTATAAATTTATTATGTATTTATTTTATTATGTATTTATCTATTTATTAAAATTTTATAAAATGTAACATCACAAACTTTCCGAACCCCTAGGGAGTAGTTTTTTTTTTTTTTTTTTTTTTTTTTTTTTTATTATTATTATTATTATTATTATTATTTATGTTTTTATTAATATAATTTAGTTCATTTATTTATTTATAATTTGAAATTATAAAATTGAATATTTAAATAAATTTATATTGTTAATATTATTAAACTACTTTTAGTTATTAATATAATAAAAATAAATATTAAATAATGGCAAAAACGCTGCAAAGAAAAAAATATAAAGAAAAAGTATTCTTTACATAATACTCTTTAATTATAAACTATTTTTAAAATAATAAGAATTGATTATTTAGTTTAATATTATAAAAAGTATAATTTGAATAATAAAATATTTATAATAATTATAATTATAAATTATAATTAAAACATATAAAAATATAATAAATTAAAATAAGATAAAATAAAATTTAATATATTTATAAACATATTTACCTAACATAAAATTTTTGTTAAATTTTATATTTAAAATAATTTTTATTTATTTTATGAAACTTATGATATTACATAAATTTATTTTATATTACATTGAGATGAACATATCTTTCTAATTGTATTTTTGTGTTTGAATCTACTAATACTATTATATTGAATTATTTGCTTTGGACTTCGTAAGATCCTACGAATTAAGGATTCAATTTATATCTTTGAAAAATATCTTATTTTAATTAAATCACCTACTTTAATTTCATTTTGTTTATTCACACTGGTGATTTCTTCGAGTTTCCCAGTATTTATTATTCTTTTTTGATATTACATGCATCGATATAATCCATTTATTTTGCTTAATAAATTTTAATTACAATTAACTATTATCAGTAGTAATTGTACTTTTTTAGTGTACCAAATATAACAAAAACTGGAGACAGAAATTTTACAACATCACGTGTAAAAAAATGCAGATGCTGGCTGAATATTTCTTGTGTTAAGTTACGATTTGTGGACATCAATATATTATTTCATGAATTTAGCAATATTAGAATTTTCTTCATTAATATTTTCATTATTAATATTTTCATTATTAATATTTTCATTATTACTAACTCTAATTTCTTCATTACTATTTGATATACAACTCAAAAGTTCGATGTACTTTTGTTGGGATTTATTTATTAAATTTATTAGTTTATTATTTATTTATTTATTTATTTATTTAATTTTATTTAAAAACTACATATATTTAAAAACTATCTAACAACTTTCTTATACTTTTAATTACAAACTAACTTATCATTACTCAACACAACATTAATTACAAACTAACTTATCATTACTCAACACAACATAACTTTACACTTCTCTTAATTCAGAGAAATGCTTTATTTTTATGTTATTTAGTTATAATTAACTATTTGATTAATTGTTCTTGTGATTAAAATAAACTATTAATAATTATTATTTAAGGAAATATTTAATAACTATATCAATATAAATATAAAATAATAAGAATATAATTAAAACATTGATTTATGCTATAAAATTTATTATTAATTAAATATATAATTAATATATAGAAATCAAGCCACATATTGAAATTATATAAAATCATTAAATTTAAATTTGATTTATGACATTAATTTATGTTTGAATAATAAAAACTATTTTATATTAATTAAGGTTTGAATATTTCATTTTATATGACATTATTATGATAAAGTACGAAGTTCAGGTTCGGTTCTTTTAAGGTTTATTCTTTAAATGGGGGATATAATTTATATGTTTTATAAAAATAATTTTATTTAAATTTTATTTATTTAGAAAAATTACATTTACTTATCATTATTTAAAATATAAACTAACATTTATTCCTAAAATTAATATTTATTTTCATATTTTGATCTCAAGAATTACACTAATCTATTATTACTTATTCTTGGATAGAGAACTAAAACTAAGTATTTTTCTCTTTTATAATTATTTACTATAATAAAGTTTTCCTATATTAAAATTTTTATTTCTATTTCATATCAATTACTATTATTATTTATTTAATGTATATAGCTAATGTATATACAAAATTTCTTCATTACTTTATTACTATTATTATTTAATGTATATAGCTAATGTATATACAAAATTTCTTGATTACTATAATTACTATTATTATTTAATGTTTACAAAATTTCTTTACTCTTCTTCATTACTTTATTACTATTATTATTTAATGTATATAGCAAATGTATATACAAAATTTCTTGATTACTATAATTACTATTATTATTTAATGTTTACAAAATTTCTTTACTCTTCTTCATTACTTTATTACTATTATTATTTAATGTATATAGCAAATGTATATACAAAATTTCTTGATTACTATAATTACTATTATTATTTATTTACACAATAATTATTCCTATTATATTTTCTACCTATATTACCTAGTATATTATTGATATATATCATATTATTTGGGGGAGGTGCATTTCGAAAAATTTCATTTAGCAAAATTTACATAAAAAGTTTCATTTCGCAAAAAATTTTTTTTAAAGTTAATAAATAAATAAATTAATAATAAAACAAATAAATAATATATATAATTTAAATAAATAACTAAATAAATAAAAATAAATAAATAAATTTAAAATTAAATTTTTTAAAAAAAAGAAAAATATTTATATACATATATATAATAAATATATATTATATTTAAAGCTTTAAAATAATAAAATATTTTATAATACATTTTAAATGTTCTATAATATATAATTAATAATAATTTTACATATATATATAAAATAAGTATTAATAATTTAAAAGATGTAAAGGATAATAATTTAAAATATAATTATTAAAATTAAAAAATAATTATTAAAAAGATTAAAAAATAATATATAAATAATTAATTGATCATTTTACACCTTTTAAGTCCTTGAACAGTATTTTAAAAAAATCTTAAATTACTAATAAATTTTTTTAATAAAAGAAATATTTATATATAATCCATTAAAAAAAAAAAAAAAAAAAAAAAATAAAAAAAAAAAAAGATGAGGACATCATAAAAAAAGGGAGTTAAAAGAGCACAAAGTTAGGATGATTTTAGGTGGTAACTATTTTTTTTTTTATTTTATATTTTTTATTTTATTTTTTTTTTTTTTATTTTTTTATTATTTATTTATTTATTTATTTTATTATTTATTTGTCTATTTATTAAAATTTTGCGAAATGAAACTTTTGCGATATGACACAAAAAATTTTGCGAAATGAAATTTTTCCGAAATGAAATTTTATGAAATGACACACTCATATTATTTTTTTGTTGGTTCAATATGATTTTTAATTGTAATATATCATTAATTTTATGTTTTTCATACATAAAATCATTTTTTATTATACTGTAATATATATGACTCTATATTAGCTATTATTTTATGATAAAGTACACCTTGGTTCAGTCTCTTACTGGGAGAAGTTATATGAATTTATTTATGAAATTTATTAATATAATATAATTTTATTTACTTATTTATTAAATATTTATTTATTTATTTTATAATTTAAATTTATTTAATTAACTAATAATTTTTATAACTTCATATTAAATATTACTAAATTAATTTTACTAATAAAATATATTTATTTTGGCAATTTATTATTATAATTTTAACTATTTGAATTGCATGAATGGCAATTTGCAAAACTGCAAAATTACAAAGAATAAATATAAAGAAAAAGTATTCTTTATATAATACTCTTTAATTATAAACTATTTTAAAATAATAAGAATTAAATATTTAGTTGAATATTATAAAAAGTATAATATAAATAATAAAATATTTATAATAATTAGAACATATAAAATTATAATAAAAATATAATAAAAATAATTAAAATGAAATGAAATAAAACTTAATTAATTTATAAATTATTTACATATTTACATAACATAAAATTTATGTTATAAATTTTATGTTTACATTAATTTTATGTATTTTTAGAGAATTTATGATTTTACATAAATTTATCATTTATCACGTTATTTCTGGATCATTTTATAAATCATATGATAATTAATCAGGTGATTAATTGATTTATTTTTATGTAATTATTAATAAAATAATTTATTAATAATTAAGGTTTTTATTTTCATTTCATATCATTTAAAATAGTATTTTATTACATATCATATCTTTTTAATTGAAATAATTGAATTAAAAATTTTCTTAATTTATTTTTATTTTAAATATATTAAAATCTTAATGGTATATATATTAGAAGTATATTCTAATATATAATAAGTATTCACTGTTTGAACTCTTAAATTTTTTAGAATATTTCAAATTTCTTACCACCGCTTTTCACTCATTTTCTTAAAATTAGACAATTTTTGAATTTTTGAGATTTTATTTTTAACACTTTTTGAAATTTTTTAATTTTATTTATACTATTTATTTGTGGCGTATTACTTAAATTATTATTTTCTTCGCTATTCCATCCATACAAGCATCTATATAGCTTGTTAAAAATCCGGATAATGCAATATTGGTGCTGAAATGAATACGTTTTTCAATTAATTGAAACTATCTTGATGAGTATTTCCCCATACTTAGGGTATATATTCTTTCTTAACAATATTCCACTTGGCGAAATGCAGCTTTCCCAAATTTTTATTTCTTTAAAAATTATATATATATGTAATTTTCAAATATTTTTGAATGGGGATAATGCATTTCGCAATTGTACAATATGGCTTGTTTTTTATAATTAAATAAATAATAATTAAATAAATTATAAATTTTCTTTTTTACATATAATTTAATAATATTTAATTGTAAAAATATATTATTATTATATTTTTTTATTTATTTAATTATGTATTTAATTATTTAATTATATATTTATTTATGATTGTATAAAATATCTTTAAAACGTATGGTTTTACTTTAGAATAATTATAAGCCACTACGTTCTTTTTAATTATATCTTATTAAATAAATCTTTTTTAAACCTTTACAACAAAAGCTTCTATTATTTATTTAATTATATATATATATAATTTTCATTCCTATTTTATTTCGTTTTATTTATACGAGCGTAATATTTTTTGTGAAAGAAGAGAATTTTTTAATTTTCATAGATTCTCTTAAAAAAAATAATAATAAAAAATATAAAAATATAAAATAATTAAAAAAAATAAAATAAAATAAAATAAAATTAAATAAAAAAAAAAAAAAAATTATTAACAAATAATAAATAAATAATAAATAAATAGTAAAAAAATAGTAAAAAAAATAATAAAAATTATCAAAAAATCAAAAATGAAATATATAGATTATGTGAATATATAATTAAATTAATAAATATAACAAATTTTATCAATAATAATAATAGTAATAATAAAACATAAACTTTTTTTTTTTTTTTTAATTTTTTTTAATAAAAAAAAAAATTAAAAAAAACAAGTAAATACACAATACACTTCATTATTTTATTTATTATTTTATATTTTTTATCTTAAATATTAATTATTAAAACAATTATTATATTTTATACAATACAAATAATAATGATACATTTTAAATATTTTGGGATAAAATATATATATATATTATATATTGTTTAAAATTAAAAATATTAAAATTATTTTCTTAATAAAGGATAAAGTTAATTTATATACAATGAAATAAAAAAAATTTTTAAAATAATTAATAGTATGATGACATAAATTGTAGTCAAAATCATTTTTATTAAATGAAAAAGAAAAAAAAATTTAATAAAATAAAACTAAAAATATGTTTTTTTATTATATTTTAAATTATAAATAAAACTTTAATAGAAGATGGAAGTAGCATCGATATAGTAAATAATGCGATTACCATACAATCTCTTCCCCTAACTAAGAGAAATTCAATCTTTCAAATTAGATTTCTATAGTTTCATATTGGCTGGTAGAATATGATCAACGATTTTTTAATAAATTATAATAATAATAGACTAGCATTAATCTTTTAATTTATTTAAAATATTAAAAATTGAAAAATAACCTCTTTCCGTCACCTGCAGGACTCGAACCTGCGCTCCCAAAGGGAAATGGCTTAGCAGGCCACCGCGTTAACCACTCCGCCAAAGTGACTTTTTTGCTTTTATTTGATACAAGATGAAAAGAAAAATAATGATATTTTAAAATTATTATTAAATTATATTAATTATATAAAGTTTGTAAAATATATATTATTATAAAATTAATTATATAAAAATGATGAATTATATTAATTATAAATCATATAAAATAATATTATTATAGTATAAAATTTAATTATTATAATATAAACTTTTATATTAATGTTTATATAAAATATAACAATTATGATTTAATATAGAGATAATAATTATAAAAAAAAATATATAAAAATATTATAAAAAAAAAAAAATGTTTTTGTTAAAAAATTATTGATATATGTTAATTAGTAATAGTTGATTTAATGTTAATAAATTATTGATATATGTTAATTAGTAATAGTTGATTTAATATAAGAAAAATGTTTTAATTAGTAAAGATAGTAGTTTAGTTATTAGTTTTAATAAAATTAGTTGTTTAAGTAATTAATTGTAGAATATTATAATTAAATTATAATTATTAATAGTTAATTAATATGATAAAAATAAAATAAAATAAAATTAAAATAAAATAAAAATAAAATATTACAAAACAAATATCATAAAATAAAAATTTTTAAATAACTAAATAAAATAATTAATATTATTATTAGAATATATAATTTAATACAATTCCCCAGTGTAGCGCCCAAAACTATTGTAAATACGAATATTTAAAATATATCGTATCATATTTGATACGGAACTAACTAATAATTCGTATTATAATATTGGAAATTATAATTAAGTTTAATAACTTTATGTATTAAATATTTTAAACTATTTTTATAATTCCAAAATTTTATTCTTAATTTAAAATAATTATATAAATTATCAAATTAAATTGATTAATGACTAATTATTAAAAAATTATTATTTAATTAAATTGATTAATGACTAATTATTAAAAAATCATTATTTAATTAAATTGATTAATGACTAATTATTAAATAATTATTATCTTATATTAATTAAATTGTTTTATTATTATATTTAATTATTATTAATATTAAATTGTTTCAAGAATTATATTATCAAAAATATTACCAATAATTTTATTGTTAAATTTTTTTAATTTTATCATTAATAATATTTGTCATTAAAGATAATATTAATTATATTAGTATTAATATTTTTATTATTAAAATAACTCTTAAAAAATATTATTTAAAATCACATGTAATAATTATACTAATAAGAATTAAAATAATTTAAATTATTATAAAAATTCATGTAGTAAAAAAGTATAAAAGAAAAAGAAAATACTTAATAAAAAATCAGGAGTTAAAAAAATAAAAAAACGGAAAGTGAAATTAAATTATTAACTAATATATTATTTTCATTTTTTTTTTGAAGTTTATTGTGTACCTGCCCCCATATTTGGTACGAGACCAAGTGAAAAATTAAAATTAAATACGACTAAATTTACATAAAAAATAGAAAATCAAATTAATCCATAAAAGGATAAATTTGATTGAAATTTATATATAAAGTATAAAATTAGAAATTATTAAGACTCTCTCTTTTCCACATATAACTTTATTAAATGTAAAAAATTAGATTGAATGACAATTGATCTAAATTGAGATTTCAATTGATCAAAAATAAAAATTTAATAAAAATTAAATAAACAATTTATAAAGTAGAATTTAAGTATTTAGTTATAATTTACAACTTTAGTGTGAATTACTTATTATTGTGAATATTAATATAATTAGATTTAAATTTTAAAAGTTCATTTACATTGCACCATAAAATCTTGGGGGCTCAACCGGGAAAAGTAAATGAATTAATTATATTAATGAAAAACATAATAAGTAATATAAATAGAATTATGAACTGTAATAAATAATAAATAAGTAATTATAGTTAGTTAATTACTTTTGAGTAAATAATAAATAAGTAATTATAGTTAGTTAATTACTTTTGAGTAAATAATAAATAAGTAATTATAGTTAGTTAATTACTTTTGAGTAAATAATAAATAAGTAATTATAGTTAGTTAATTACTTTTGAGTAAATAATAAATAAGTAATTATAGTTAGTTAATTACTTTTGAGTAAATAATAAATAAGTAATTATAGTTAGTTAATTACTTTTGAGTAAATAATAAATAAGTAATTATAGTTAGTTAATTACTTTTGAGTAAATAATAAATAAGTAATTATAGTTAGTTAATTACTTTTGAGTAAATAATAAATAAGTAATTATAGTTAGTTAATTACTTTTGAATAAATAATATAAAAAAAAAAAAAATATTAAATAATAAAAAAATATTAACTATAGCTAGTTAATGAAAATTATCCATTGATGAATTATCAAATTGTTATGAATAATTAAGGAATAATGGATCCTAATCTAATTAAGTTAATTAAAATATTACCACGACTAAATGTAGTGAATGAACAAAACGTATTGACATGGTATGACAAGTTGGTAAACTTAATACAAGGGAGTGGTGTTCAAGATGAAGAAATTAGATATAGATTAGCGTTTCTTGCTACCAGTGGTGAAGCACGAAGACTAATAAAAGAATTAAAAGAGGAAATGCCAGAAGAAGTGTATCCAAACTTAATCCAAATTAAAAATGCACTTCTTAATATAAAAGATCGAGATCATTTTTATTATTACGATAAATTAAAGGCTATAAAATTAAAGGTAGGACAAAATTTATTCGATTTTAATTCTATTTATTTAGAATATTACAATAAATTACCATCACTGCTTAAGGAAGGCTTTACAGTAAAAGATTACGTTAGGTCAATTGAGATAAATCAATATGCATGTTTTACTGTAATTTATGAAGGCGTTGAAACAATTGAAGAAGCTTGTCGAATTACACATAAAATACAAAATATCATTAACTTTGAAGAATGTGTACGAAATGAGCAAAATTTTTATTATGAACCAATGGAGTTAGCAGAAACTGTTGAAATTAAAGAAATTAAGCAAGAAGAAAACAGTAATAAAGAAGAATGGATCGCTAAAGCCGAAGATATCAAAGTAATAAATGACAAAGAAGAAGTTGAAAAGGGTGATGAAGAAACAATTAATAAGAATACTATGTTAAAAGAAATAGAAGATGATGACAAACCAATCAATCATAATGACGGAATAAATAACGAAATAAAGGAAGTGGAAAATATTGCAAGTCTTAACAAAATTAATACTGAAAATAATAATGAAGAACTAATGAGAGCGGATAACCATGTGAAAACGCAACGAACTGATAAATTTGAGTGGATAAATACGACAAGTGAAAAGTATCAAACATTAAGGATCAACATCAAAGATAATTCCAAGATAAGGTGCGATAATCGAGAAGACTTAAGAATGGTAGAAAGGAATTATAAATATAAAAGGAAATTTATAAACTATTTTATATTATTTTTATTTTAGCTTTTATAGTTATTAATAAATTTTATATAGTTAAGAAAACAGATAGTATAGAGATAGTTAATTAATTAAAGTAGATCAATTTTTCTGTTTCGTTTACTAAGTCAACCTTAGGAGGACTTCAGGGGACGAAGTCCAAGCTTAGGGGGGAGATCTTGGTACGAGACCAAGTGAAAAATTAAAATTAAATACGACTAAATTTACATAAAAAATAGAAAATCAAATTAATCCATAAAAGGATAAATTTGATTGAAATTTATATATAAAGTATAAAATTAGAAATTATTAAGACTCTCTCTTTTCCACATATAACTTTATTAAATGTAAAAAATTAGATTGAATGACAATTGATCTAAATTGAGATTTCAATTGATCAAAAATAAAAATTTAATAAAAATTAAATAAACAATTTATAAAGTAGAATTTAAGTATTTAGTTATAATTTACAACTTTAGTGTGAATTACTTATTATTGTGAATATTAATATAATTAGATTTAAATTTTAAAAGTTCATTTACATTGCACCATTATTAATAAGAAATGAAATATTTAATTAATAATTAATATAAATAAAGTTAATAAGTGTTGAAATTATAACTGAATTGAAATCTCAATTTCAGTTATTTACATTTCAATAATTAAAAATATTATTTATTTAATTATAAATAATATATATATTTAAATAATTAATAATTAATATAAATTCTTGTTTAATATTTAAAGGGTTATCTTAGGCCTAATAATTCTGAGAATATTAATAAATAAGGTTTATATTAATAATTAATTTCAATGATACATTTGACGTCACGTGTATTTTATTTATATTATGTTTTTATATATGTTTACAACATATCTATATTAAATTCAATTATTCAAATTAATTATATAATTAAATTTATCCTTATATTTTATTAGTATTTATATTACTATATTATTACTATCTTATAATTAAATATTATTATTATGTAACTTACAAAGTATAAAAGAAAGATGTAAAAATCTATTTTTTATGTTCTTTGTAAGGTTATTGTAAAATTACCTTAATAGTAATATATTATAGATATTTTATTATTAAATAAAATAAACAAATTTAAAATTAAATTAATTTGATAATTCTAATTATCAAAGTTTATTATAAATAAATTTTTATTAAACTAAACATTTAGATATTTATTATTTTTATTATATATCAATATAGTATATTATTATATAGACATATCGACTTAGTGAATATTTTTTAATAAACCATATTATTTTATTTAAATTTAAACTATAAATTATATCAAAATCTTAACAATAACCTTACCCTAGTTTTAGTTGCTACCTTGATATGTCTTACTATACGAACGTCTGGGCTAGTTCAATACCTGACATTGCCCCAATGTCAGAAGTTAATAAGTTAAGGTCTGACGCCCAAGTTACCGTATCAGAATTAGCTTCTTCTGTTAATGATAGCTTTTTATTAAAAGAAGATTTTAATAAATATAATCAAGACTTACAGAAAAAACTCTATACACTTAATAGAGATAATAAAAATATTATTAATCAACTTTCTAATTTAACTAAAATATTCAATGAAAAATTAGATATAAAAATTAGTACCAATGATGATCCCTCTTCTAGCCAATCTGTACCACAAAATCAAGATGATAACGCCTCTATTTCTACCAGACGTGATGCAGACAATGATGTCATCATGAAAAATAGTTATTCTAATAATTTGCAACAAGTACCTGAACCTGGATTCTTCTCAGGAAACACTAATGACACAGACTTATTTTGTCAATTATGTGAAGATACTTTCTCAACTTATCCTAACTTAGGATTACCAGAAGAAGTAAAAATAAACTTTGTCAAATCTCGTTTGAGAGACGGTGCAAGAAATTGTTTTATTGCTACCTATAACGAGAACAATCATCCAGGAACACTAAAGAAATTATTAAGTGATATAAAGAAAACTTTTACGAATGTTGCAAGTAAAAAATTGGCTAAAATCCAGTTAGTAAAATTAAAACATTCGTATGGGAAAATAAATGATTATATAGAAAAGTTTAGAACGTTAACTACTGGTCTGTCTTGGGACGAAGAAGCTTTAGTCTTATTTTTCTATAATGGACTTCACCCAAAGTTCCAAGAAGAAATAGATAAAATGGAAGAATTCCCTACAAAGCTTGGTGATATTTATACTAAGTGCATCTTATTTGAAAATAATATTAAAAGTAAGGACCAATTAAGAAATAATATTGATAATAAAAATTTGAGAAAGAAACATTCAAGACCACATGTAAACAATAGCAAGAATTATAATAATAATAATTATTATTATACTAAAAATAAATCTAGCAATAATTATTTTAATAATAATAACAATAATAATAATCAACATAATAACCAAAAAACTAATTGATGGGCTTCAAAAGGAGTCCAGAACATCAAAAAATTTAAAAACAATTTATTATAATTTTCCTACACTTGATTCAATCAATGAATCAAATCTCCCATCTACATTCCTTTTATTCAAATCTTATATTCCTATTAAATTCTTAAATAATTTTTCAATTAAAAATGAAAAAATTCAAAAATTAACTTCTGAATCTATGTTAGATTCAGGATCCTTTTGCAATTTTATCACAGAAAAATTTGCAAATAAATTAAAACTAAATATTCAAAAAACAAAAAATAAAATCCTAGTTAAAGGTATTTCAGGCAGAACTACCAAATTAGATCAATTTGTTTGGTTAAATTTTCAAATTAAATTTTTTAAAAATAATAAATTTTATTTTCAAGATTTTAAAGAAAAATTTTTAATTTCAAATTGTATTCCAACTGATTTACTTTTTGGAAATCAGTTTATTAGGAAATTCAAAATACATTACAATTATAAAAATAATACCTTATATTCTTATTTAAATTATAATTCTTTAAATAATCATAAAAATAAATCCATAAAACATAAGGAAAATAATTTTTATTTAAACTCGTTGAAAAGAAAAATTTTTAAAAATAAATTTTTTAAAAGAAAAATAAAAAATAAATTTTATTATAAAAATTTTTCAAAAAATCGATCAAAAAATAATTCAAAAAATATCTCCAAAAAATTTAATTTAAAAAAATTAAAAAATTTTTCAAAAAATCCAAAGTTTAATAAATATAAAAATTCTATTAATAAAAATTCTAAAATTTATGTATATGTAAAATATTTAAATAAATCTAAAAGTAAATTTTCTTCCAAAAAATTTAACAAAAATCATCGAGATTTATATAATAATAAAAAAGAATTTAGTTATAATTTTTTAATATATTGTTTTCTTTCAACTAAAGATAAAGTTGAAATTGAAAATGAGGAACCAAAAATAGAAGAAATTCCTCATCAATATCAAGATTTAGCAATCGTATTTAGCAAAAAAGAGGCAGATAAATTACCTCCTCACCGTTTAACCGACTGTAAGATTGTTTTAGAAAAAGACGCTACACTCCATTACGGCCCAATTTATCCATTAACTGAAGAAGAATCACAAGTTCTTAAGGACTATATAAAAGAAAATTTAGAAAAAGGATTTATTAGACCATCAGAATCTCCTGCTGGATATCCTGTCCTTTTTCAAAAGAAAAAAGATGGTTCCCTTCGGTTATGTGTAGACTATAAAAAATTAAATGCAGTAACTATAAGAAATTCATATCCTCTCCCTCTAATAACAGATATAATAGAAAAAGTAAAGGGAGCAAAATACTTTACGAAATTGGATTTACGTTCAGCTTATAATTTAATAAGAATAAAAGAGGGTGACGAATATAAAACTGCGTTTAGAACTAAATATGGCCATTATGAATATTTAGTTATGCCGTTTGGATTAAAAAATGCGCCTGCCACTTTCCAATCATTTATTAACTCTATTCTTAGACCATACTTAGAAAAGTGTGTGATCTTATATTTAGATGATATTTTAATTTATTCCAAAGATTTGGAGGAGCATCATAATCAAGTCAGAAACGTCCTTCAAACTTTAATTAATAATAATTTATATGCAAAATTAGAAAAATGTGAATTTGACCAGAATAAAGTTGAATTTTTAGGTTACATTTTATCTGGTGATGGTGTATCTACTGACCCAAAGAAAATTAAATCTATAGAAGAGTGGCCAAGACCAGAAAATTTAAAAGATGTTCAAAGATTTATTGGCCTATGTAATTACTATAGAAGATTTGTTAAAGATTTTGCAAAAACTGCAAAACCTTTACATAATTTAACAAGGAAAAATATTAAATTTTTATGGACGAATGAATGTGAAAATGCTTTTAAGGAATTAAAGAAAAGATTAATTACTTCTCCAATTCTACTTCATCCTGATATTACAAAACCTTTTATAGTAGAATGTGATGCAAGTAATTATGCTATTGGTGCTGTTCTATCTCAAAGGGATAAAGATAATAATTTACATCCAGTAGCATATTATTCTAGAAGTTTACTAAACGCCGAAATAAATTATACAATAACTGATAAAGAACTACTCGCTATAAGGGATGCTTTTATTGCTTGGAGACATCTACTCCTTGGTGCTAAATACCAGATTACTGTTTATACGGATCATAGGAACTTAATATACACATTAGGAGGAAAGGTTGCAAATCAAAGACAACACAGATGGTACCTTTTCTTCCAAGAATATAATTTCATAATAAAGTATAGACAGGGAAACAAAAACGGAAAACCTGACAGTCTATTTAGAAGACCTGACTATATTAAAAACAACACTGAAGAAAAACCTGAAAATATTTTAGACATTAAAAATGTTAAAGAAATTCCATGTTTTGTTAGTATTGTAAGTGACCTTTTAGAAAGAATTATTGATGCTACCAAGTCTGACGCTACAGCTGAGGATATTCGACTTTACTTTAGTCCTCAAAATGTAAAAAATGATATGTCTTATAAGCCCTTTAGAAAAATGGAAAAGTTTAAATTAAAGGACAATTTAATATTTTATAATAATCTAGTCTATATTCCTGAAGTTCTCCGATTAGAAATATTAACAAAATATCATGAAAAGCCCGCAGCCGGTCATTTAGGAATTAGAAGAACTTTAGAGTTAATAACAAGAAACTTTTGGTGGCCTAAAATAAAAGAAGATGTGACCAAATATGTAAACTCTTGTCAATCCTGTGCAAGAAACAAAATAAATAGGCACAGAAAATATGGTCTTCTACAACCTTTGGATACTCCCGAAAGACCTTGGAAATCTATTGAAATAGACTTTTTATGCGGTCTTCCTGATTCTAAAGGATATACAGTTATTATGGTAGTTGTCGATCGTTTTTCTAAAATGATCCACTTAATTCCCTTTAAACAAATACCTGATGCAAAACAAACTGCTAAGGCCTTTATGAATAATATCTTTAAACTACATGGTTTACCTCAAGATATTTATACAGACAGAGGATCTTAGTGCCGCCAAACTTTGAAAAGCCATTTATTATACGAACAGATGCATCTCGTTGTGGAATAGGTGGAGTAATAATGCAAAAGGACGAAGAAGGAATAGAAAAGCCGTTACATTTCGTGAGTAGGGTTCACACTAAGGATGAAGAAAAATACAGTGTTACCGATTTAGAAGGGACGGCTGCTTATTACTGCTTAAAAAATTCAAACATTATATATTAGGGAACAAGCTTGATACCATATTAATAACTGATCATAAGCCTTTAGTTGGGATTTGTAATAACACAGAACCTACCAGTAGTCGACATTTAAAATGGGTAACTGAATTAAGCATATTAAAAGTTAAATTGCAATATGAAGAAGGCAAAAGGAATGTTTTAGCCGATGCGTTATCCAGAATGGAAAGCAAAGAACGGAAAGACGGAGATGTCTTATTATTATCGCAAAACATAGAAAAATTTTTAAAAAACAAAATTGTCACAATTGATGGAGTACAATTTTATAAACAAGGAGGAAGACTTAAAAGAATAATACAAGAAGATAAGGAAAATTTTAGATTAATTGAATTAGCTCACAATATAGGACATGAGGGTGTTTACAAAACCTATCATAGAATAAAACCAAATTACTATTGGAAAGGCATGAATAAAGACATCTACTTATATATTAAATGTTGTCCTAAATGCCAAATGTATAAACCACAAAATCAAAATATTAATACCGAAAGTATACCGACTAAGCCAGGTCTTCCGTTCACAAGAGTTGGACTGGATTTGGTAGGACCATTACCTATAACTAAAAGAGTTAATAAGTACATAATTGTGCTAGTGGATTATCTTACTATGTGGGTGGAAGCGGAACCTTTGAAATATAGTGATTCTAATAATGTAATTAGATTTTTGAAGAATGTATTCGCTAGACATGGGATTCCAGAATTATTAGTAACTGATAATGGACCGTAATTCTATTCAGATAAAACCAAGGCATTCCTGGACTTACATGATGTATATGTTTACTACACTTCTATTTATCATCCTGTATCTAATGGAGAAGTAGAGAATCCAAACAAAGAAATAGTAAAATATCTTAAATAATTGGGTACTAAAGAAAAAGACTGGGACGAGGTTTTACCAAGTGCGTTGCGGGCCTTAAGAACAAGTAAACATGAAAGAACAAAATTTAGAGCTTTGAGTTGTTGTATGGAAGACAAGATTCACAACCATTGGAGTTGGTTTTGAATAAAGAAGGAAGAAATAGATATGAAAGCGAGGAAGAATATTGGATGCAGAAATTTATTCAACATCATAAATGGATACAAGAGGCAATTGAAAATATTGAAACAGCCAATAAACTTTGGAGCGATAGAAGAAAACAAATTAGAAGAATGAGAGCCGAATATAAACCAGGAGACCTAGTTTTAATTAAAGTCTTCAATAGGAGAAAACTTGATCCTTATTTCACAGGATCTTTAAAAATAGTAAAGAAGGAATTTAATACTATAACAGTTTGTGACCCCATCTCAGGAGAAATGGTTGATAGAAATATTCATTTAAAAAATGTTATTCCATACTTTTATTTTTCTGAATTATAAAATTTTATTAAAATAGACTTCAAGGGACGAAGCCTTATTTTAAAGAGGGAATATAATTCAAAAATTTAGTTCATATGATTTATTTACTTTATTTATTATTTTATGAATCAAAGAATAATTGACATTTTTGAATTACATAAGAAAAATTTTTAATTTAAAAAGTGATTGGGATAATCACATCTTTACAATAATTGAAAAAAAACATTTGAGGAAGCTACTTTGTTTAATTTAATATTGATATTTGAAATATTCTTTTCTTGTCAAGATTGAATTAAGCAAGTTATATTCAGCATAAATAAGCCTTACTAGCTGTCAAGAGGGGGATAGTAGGAGTAATATTGAGATCCTGAAAGGTGTGACGGAACATAGATCACGTGAATAAGGTGAAGGAATGAATATTATCGGACGAAAGACCCATAAGCTAGTAGTTTATAATATAACTTGGTCAGTAATTCAACTTGATAATAACAATATTAAATTAATTTTTTTATAAAAATAAGCTTCTAAATAAAAAAATAAATTTAAGTAAATTCAAATAAAAAATTCTGTTGAGTGGGTCGAAGAGGAATTCGAGCTCAACCAGTAAACATTATTAATATTTTCATTGTCAAGTGGGTCGAAGGGGAATTCGAGCTTAACTATCCTACGAATTGATATATTTGGTGGTCAAGTTGACGCTAGTTTGTATCTTAAATTTATTTGGTTGTTGAATCCATTATTTATTACATATTCAAAATAATTAAATTGAAACTTTTGGCTTATTTATTATAAAAAATAAAACTCTACTACTCAAGAAAAATACATTGAAGTTATTAATCAAATCTTTATTACCATGTATAACACAAAATTTTTTTTAATAACTATTAACTTTGTATACTCTACTTGATTCATTACTACTTCTTTCAATAAATTCAAACATGTCAGAAAACTCTTCTTCTGTACGGAAAAAGGTCATTATCAGAATAACTGTTATAAGCTTAAAGCGATTGTTGACAAAAATCGCCAAGAATATTTCGAAAATAAAAATTTAAATCACTAAAAGGGAGAATAAGCACTCCCATCGTCAATAAAATTGCTTCAGTCAAATTTCAATCAGCCTTAGAAGAAGAACCACAACAAAATCACCTTCAAGAAGTAATAAGTATGGAATCAGAATCAGAAAATGAAGAAGAACTTCATGCTGAAAAATCAAGTGAATCTGACTTAGAAGAAAATGAAAGTCATTTATGCGCAGCAATTAAACGAAAAAAAGATGATAAACTAGAATCTAGTCCAGGAAAGAAAATACATCGAAGTCTTAAAGATAATCCTAGACCAATTGCAACACCTGCATTAAGAAAGAAAAAAGAAAATGAACTAATGAAAAACCCAAAGCAAAAACCAACTCGGAGTCAGATCCACCCATCAATACTTACACAACCTTTAATTAATAAGGAAAAAGAAAAAGAGCTACGTGATAAAGAACGAGCTAATACTTCGAAAAGACAAGTTAAAACTATTGAAATCGACGAATCAGAAACTAATAATATTATTGATATTACTTCATGTAATACTCCTGATAATACAACAGAACATATTTTAATAAAATTATTTTGTTTATTATTTTTCTTGCTCATTTATTGTTTTTATTGTTTATATTAATACTTATTTTTATTTTTTCCCTCTCTCCGAACCTTAACATGTTTGATAAAGAATAGAATAATAATGATATTTTTAATTAAATTCTTAATAATTTATTATATAAAAATATATTATTATATTCTTTACTACTAGTAATTTTCTTATATTTTATATAATAATTTTTTTATATTAATTATATTTTATAATTTTAAATATTAATTTATGTAATTAATTTATGTAATTAATTAATTTATATGATTGGATTTAATAATGTAATTAAATACTATAAAAAATATGTATAATCCATATTTTTTATGAGGGGGCCTTTCTGAGAAAAGAATTAGTAGAAATAATAGTAAAAATGAAATAGGAATAATAAATAGTTGAAAGGTTTCCCATATTGTTATAAAAATAAATATTAATATTAATAAAGTTATTTTAACAATAAAATAATTATATAATTTATAAATAATAAATATTTTTAATAATAGTTCTTTAAATAAATTTTATAATGTGTAGTAATAATTTCTTTAATGTAGTTTAGTTAGTTAATTTATCTAATGTTCACACTCCTTTTACAATATGAATCTCAACATATTTTTGTAATAATTTAATTATATGATTAATTATAATTAAATTATTAATTGCAACTTAATATTAACTTAATAAAAATTATTATTAAATTGAGACAAATATAGTAAGGTTTTATACTTATCTTAATATTAGGGTTTATTATAACTAATTATAATTAACAATTAGCAAAGGTAACACAGATTTGTTTTAAGAAGAAAATTATATTTATTTATTTTATTTTTTATTTTATAATTTATTTTTATTAATAACTATCTTTATTATTTTAAAAAATATAAATATTTAATATTGTTATTATGATTGATATATAATAATTGTTATATTATAATCGATATAATAATAACTCTTGATTTCTCAAAGAGAACTCAAGAGCCTTATTTATATTTTTCTGAAAAATAAGGTTAATTAAAAAAATGTTTTCTAATCTTAATAAATCTCTTATCTAGGAAAAGATTAGAAAGAAAAACCTAGATAATATTTTCGATCGATATTCTATCCATATCGATCATCACATTAATTAAGTAAAACCGATTACTTCTAAAAAGTAATTGGAAAAAATCTTAATTAACCGATTTTCCAATCTAATCTAATTGATCGAAAATAAAAGAATAAAATAATAAAAGATATTTCGATCTAAAAATTATAAATTTTTAAATAAGGAAAATAACGTATTAATAATATTAATAAACAAAATATAGAATACATTGTTAAATGCATAATAAAATACATAATATGTTTGTTTACATTTTAATTAAATAAATAAATTAAAACTAATAAATTTAATAATTAAATGTAATATTAAATAAATTATTAATAATATTTTAATAAATAAGTATAATAAAGTTAAATAAAGTTATAATTATTATGACTTGACTAAGAAAATATAATTATTTTATTTAAAAATAATTATTGATTCTTACAGTTTTGAAACATATTATTCAGAAAAATATTAAAATTATTAATAATTTAACAAGAATCTAATCATTAGAGTAATCCCTAAGTAATTAGATAACATAAATAAATTTTAGATTAATATAAATATTAAACTTTATATTAAATTTAATATTATAATATTACTTATTAAGTATAATTAATGAAAAATAGTAAAATAATAAGCTAGTATTAATGTTTAATTATAATATGTTTTGTCGGAATATAAATTATAAATTATTAATGTTTAAATTTTACTATAATAAGTTTTTGTCTGTATTTAACCTATAAAATATTAATGTTTATATTTAATTATAAATAATTAAAATGTAAATTAGAAAATTAAAAATAACTTTTTAAATAATTGTTAAACTAAAATAATAATTGTCGGAGTATTGTTAATATAACATAAACATTAAAAATGTATATAAACAAGTCATCTAATAATAAAAAAATATTTTTTAGATAGATAGATAGATAGGAAAAATATAAAAATTGATTATTAAGGTATAATCATAATAATAAATAAATAAATATAATAAATTAATAAAAATAAAAAGTTTAATAAATTAAAAAGTACAACAAATCGCCCCAGTTTGACAAAGTTTGATTAATGTCTTAATTTAGAATTTACTTCTAAAAGTGATAATAATGTGTCAATTAAAAAAAAGTAGTTATTAACACAAAAATGTTAATTAAAACACTAAAATTTAAAGTAAGAAAAGAATATTTGTTTTTTTTTTATAATAAAACTTTATTTATTAATATAAAATTGTACTTTTTATTATTTAGAATATTTATATTCTTAATAAAAAGTATTTAAAATAAATGAAAATAAAAGAAAATATTTTATTAAAACTTAAATTTTAAATTTTTAATTCTTGAATTCTGATTTTTCTATTTTTAAAGAAATATTTACGAGTTTTTATATTTTTCTTTTAAGTTTAAATTATTTATAATAAAACTATATAATTATTTTAAGTAAACATTTTTAAGATAAAATAAACAATTTTGTTATTATTAATAAGTTTATTTTTAATTAATATTAATATCAATTTAAACTGAGGTTTAATTTAAAATCATTAAAGTAAATAAAAGAATAATTTAATATAAAATACATCGTTCTTTAAATTAAAATAATATTTATTTAATAATTTTAAATGTTTTAATTTATTTTTATTAAAATATTATTTTATAATTATCAATAACTAATGAAGAGGGTTATTATTCCATTTTATTGATTTTTCTTAACTTATAATTTGGTTATTTATCATGTTGTTTGATAAAGAATAAAATAATAAAGATATTTTTAACATAAATTCTTAATAATTTATTATATAAAAATATATTATTATATTCTTTACTATTAATAATTTTCTTATATTTTATATAATAATTTTTCATATTAATTATATTTTATAATTTTAAATATTAATTTATGTAATTAATTTATATGATTGGATTTAATAATGTAATTAAATAATATAAAAAATATGTATAATCCATATTTTTTATGAGGGGGCCTTTCTGAGAAAAGAATTAGTAGAAATAATAGTAAAAATGAAATAGGAATAATAAATAGTTGAAAGGTTTCCCATACTGTTATAAAAATAAATATTAATATTAATAAAGTTATTTCTAACAATAAAATAATTATATAATTTATAAATAATAAAATTTTTAATAATAATTCTTTAAATAAAATTTATAATGTGTAGTAATAATTTCTTTAATGTAATTTAATTAGTTAATTTATCTAATGTTCACACTCCTTTTACAATATGAACCTCAACATGTTTGATAAAGAATGAAGTAATAAATTGATTCTTATTAAAAACCTCTTAATATAGTCAATGTGATTTTTAAAATATTAATAAATTTATGTATTCTTTACATTAATAATTTTACTATATTATTTGATCTAAAAATTTAAGTTTATTCATAAAATTTAATTTAAATTTATGCTCATTCCTTTTAAAGGTAAATTAAATTTATGAGAGTCTATCAACAACATAGTACTAATTACTTTTAGTATTATTCTTCTAAATAAGGAATAATTACTGTATATAAACAAATTAAATAACTTTATCAATATTTCTGTCTTTCGAATTAAGAAATAATTGAAATGAAAGAAACAAATAAAATAAAATTTTCTGTATTTAAAATTGTAAAAGATTTTTCATATATTAATAAATGTATTTTATTTTCTATTATGTCATTCAAATTAATATATAAAATTACATATTAAATTAGTATCAAAATTAAGTTAAAGTATTCAATTTTATTGTAATAATGCGTCTTTTTTTTTTTTTTTTGTTTAATTCTTATCTATAATGCATCTTTTATATTATAGATTTATTTTAGTTAATTTGAATATTAAGAAATAATAAAATTTCTATTTATTACAATAAGGGAATAATCAATGAGATTTAAAAATCTATTGTTTTTCTATCTCTTCAACTACTTCCGGAGGCTTTGCTACTTTTATATCTTCAAAAAGATATAAATTGACTACCTTGGAATCCCTTTCTAGGGGAGAAAATAAATAAATAAAAATTAATAAATAAAAATAAAAATAAAAATAAATAAATAGAAATAAAAATAAAAATAAAATAAATAAATAAAAATAAAAAAAATAAAATAAATAAATAAAAATAAAATAGAGAAAAAAATAAATAAAAATAAAATAAAGTAAAATAAAGATTAAAACATTAAGAAAATAAAACAAAATACAATAAATAAAAGAAATGAAATAAAAATTATTGTGTGCAATAAATTTTCTTTTTATTTAATGTTTTAATATTATATAATTTTTTTTTTTTTTTTTTGAATTCCTCAAGCCATAACATAAATTTTGGTGGAGATATCGGAGAATTCAAAATTAAAAATTGATATTAAAACATACACAATTTTATTTATTTAAAAATATATATATATATATACTAGAATAAAATAGAAAATATAAAATTAAAATTAAAATTTTATAAATATTTAGTTAAAATTAAAAAAAAAATAAAAAATATATAAATAAATACTACAAATTTAAAGTAGCACTTACGTCCTTACTATATTAATTGGATAAATAATTTCACTCAGCAAAGTTGTTATATTTCTGTTTGTGCAAGAGAAACAGTGTGATATAAAACTTTGAAACATTTATTCCTATGAAGTACTAATTAGTAAGAATAATAATTTAATTATTATATATTTATTCATTAATATAAGAATACTTTTATACAATTTACAACTTATTGTAATCGGCGGCCGTTGGATGAAAAACTCCTTAGCTTAAGGCTTTGTTACAATTAAGTGTATATAGTAATTCGTATTTATATTATCGACTAAATTATAATTGAAATTATAAATTCAAATTTGTAAATATATACATATATATAATATCTATATATTGATACCAAGACTGTTGATATATATAGATATAAAAATTAGACGTTTATATTAGAGAGTAGGAGAAGGATTGCTTTACACATAGGGAGGTAGTAGAGCATTATTGAATAAGGTCTAGTGATACAAGTGATAACAGAATAGAAAAAGTGGTAAGGTCCCGTGTTCGTACAGGCACACACTACTCTGTTATATTCGCTATTCTGGCGGTTCAATAGTGGAGGTCGAACGGCCCTGTAAAGAATTTGCGGATCCGAAAAATATAAAAGTTAATAATAAGAAACATTTATAAATTTTCCTAATTAATTTTTTTTAATTTAGCAATTAATTTATTCCGTGCTACATAAGAAATTCTAGTTTACTGCATTCCAAATAATTGTCTATTGCCCTTATTCGGTGGTCAAGTGAATTTTGAGCCAATGAAGAAACACTACTATTATTTTTTTTATTACCTGTTTGATTTGATGGTCGAAGTGTATTTCGAACCAAATAATTGTTATTATAAGTGGTCGAAGTGTCATTCTAGCTTATAACCTTCAAATAATTATATCTTCTTTTGGTGATCGAAGGGTATTCGAACCAATAATATTGAATTTTCTTTAGGTGGTCGAGTGTTATTCGAACCTAAAAATATATTTCTTGTAGGTGGTCGAAGTGTATTTCGAACCTCATATATATAACTATAACGATATAATTTAATAAACAATAATTATAAAATATTTTAATCTTGGAAACAATGTAAGTTATAAAAAATATATATATATATATATATTTATTTTTAATAATATCTATTATCTAAAGTGTTTGTAAACTTATAAAATTTTATACTATATTATATATATCTATAACACACACATAAAAAAAGAAATAATAATAAAAATAAAATAAAAATAAAATAAAAATAAAATAAATAAATAAAAATAAAATAAATAAATAAAAATAAAATAAATAAATAAAAATAAAAATAAATAAATAGAAATAAAAATAAAAATAAAATAAATAAATAGAAATAAAAATAAAAATAAAATAAATAAATAAAAATAAAATAAAAATAAAATAAATAAAAATAAAAAAAAAAGTAAAATAAAGATTAAAATATTAAGAAAATAAAACATAATACAATTTTTTATTATTAAAATTTTATTATTAAATTTTTATTCTAATCAAATAACTATTCTAAATGTATAAAAAGAACAAAATAGTACAATACTTTAGTTCTCTTTCTTTTTCTTACAACTACAACTTTATTATTGTATTATTCTTTTGTTATTTTAGAGTTAAATAATAAAATTAAATAGTTAAATTGAAATAAAATTTGTTTAAATAATTAAATTAGAATAGTTAAATAATTAAATTAGAATAGTTCAAATAATAAAATTAGAATAGATTAAACAATAAAAATAAAATAGTTTATTTTAAATAAAGTTAAATTAAAAATAATTTGAGTGTTGTTTTTAAGTGTTTTAAGATTTTGTGTTTAATGTTTAGAGTTAATAATTATTGATGAATAATTAGATTATTTAGATTATGTTTAAAATTATTTTTAGTTATTTTAGTTTAGTTAAATTATTTAATATTTAGATTATTAAATTAAAATAATAAATTAGAATAATAAAATAGAATATAAAATTTTCTTTAGTTATTAGAATATATTATTTTATTATTAAAACTCTTCAAGACTGTACCATTGTAAAAGGTAAGTTTATTATTAACTAAAATAACGAATAATAATTAATTTTAAAGGCTAAGATAACTTAGCACCTCTCTATTCGAGTTGTTAATAATAAACACTAGAATTAATTATAATTATAATTATTTATTCTTATTACACTAGAATATAGCGCAGCACTTTATAATTCTATTTGTTGTTAGTTACTGGGCTTACACAGGGTAAATTTATTTAATAATTATATTTTTATTTATTAATATTAATATTTAACAATTTACATTAATAGTAACGCTAGTGCGTTACAGTTACAAGTTCAATTATTATTTATACATGTTAATAATTTTATGATTGGTAAATAATTTAATTTAACTTAGTTTACTAATCACTAACTAAAAATATATTTAACTAAATATTTAATATATAATTAACTATAAAATAAACTATAAAATAATAAAATTTAATATACGAAATTTAAGATAAGATTTTATTTGATTAGCCGAAATTGCTAACTGTTCTAAGATACGTTACGTAACCAAAAAACTATCATTGGATGGGCTTGAAGTTAGCATGTATCTGTTACATATTGTGTAAAAGGTAAGTTTATTATTAACTAAAATAACGAATAATAACTAATTTTAAAGGCTAAGATAACTTAACACCTCTCTATTCGAGTTGTTAATAATAAACACTAAAATTAATTAATTATAATTATAATTACTTATTTCTAATACTCTGGAATATAGCGCAGCACTTTATAACTCTATTTCATATTAGTTACTGGGCTTACACAGGGTAATTTATTTATTTAATAATCATATTTTTACTTATATTAATATTCATTTTAACAATTTATGTTAATAGTAACGCTAGTGCGTTACAGTTACAAGTTCAGTTATTTTTATACATGTTAATAATTTTATGATTGGTAAATAATTTAATTTAACTTAGTTTACTAATCAACTAAATAAAATATATTTAACTAAATATTTAATATATAATTAACTATAAAATAAACTATAAAATAATAAAATTTAATGTACGAAGTTTAAGAAAAAATTTTATTTGATTAGCCGAAGTTGCTAACTGTTTAGAGATATGTTACGTAAACAAAGAACTATCATTGGATAGGCTTGAAGTTACCATGTATCTGTTACATTTTGGTATGTGTAAGAATCAATAATTATTTTTAAATAAAATAATTATATTATCTTAGTTAAGTTATATTTATTCATTTAAATATTATTAATAATTTATTTAATTCAATTTTAGATATTCATTAATTTAATATAACAAAAATTATTTAATTATTATTTATACATTTATAAATAATTAAAATTTATTTAATTATACATTTAATTTTTAAATTTATGTCTTAGCTTATTTAATTAAATTGTAAACAAATACATTATGTATTCTATTATGTATTCTATTATGTATTCTATTATGTATTCTATTATGTAATCTATTATGTATTTAATAATGTATTCCGTATTTTTGTTGATTAATATTATTAATATGTTATTTTCCTTATTTGTAAATTTATGATTTTATGATTGAAATATCTTTTATTATTTTATTCTTTTATTTTCGATCAATTAGATTAGATTAGCAAATCGGTTAATTAGGGTTTTTCCTAATCACTTCTTAAAAGTAATTGGTTTTACCTAAATGATACGATGATCGATATGAATAGAATATCGATCAAAAATCTTATCTAGGTTTTTCTCTCTAATCTTTTCCTAGATAAGAGATTTGTTAAGATTAGAAAACACTTTTTTTAATTTAACCTTATTTTTCAAAAAAAAAATAAATAAGGCTCTTGAGTTCTCTTTGAGAAATCAAGAGTTATTATTATAATGATTATAATATAACAATTATAATATAATAATAACAAAATTAAATATTTATATTTCTTATTTAATAAAGATAGTTTAATAATAAAATAAATTTTAAAATAAAAAATAAAATAAATAAAAAATTTTCCTCGTAACGATTTGGTGTAACTTTTGGTATTTGTTTATTATAATCAAGTTATAATAAACTCTTCAATATTTAGATAAGCATAAATTTACTATTTTATTTTTCTCAATTTAATAATAATTTTTAGTATCATAATTAAAATTATTAAAATTGCTATTATTCATTGGGTAATTAGAATTATAAAAACTGCGGTTGGAATTATGAAAAGTATTATTTTCATTAGCCCCGAAATCATTACGTTTTAGAAATTTGTATTGTGCAAATCCTGCACAATCGGAAATTGAATGGCCTTTTTCGTGACAGAATTTACAAAAAGAAACTTTTTGTTTATTGTTAAAATTAGACTGGTTTAAATTATTATAATTATTATAATTATTATGATTATTATTGGAATTATTTATATTATTGTTATTATTAAATTTAGGATTTTTATTAAAATTAGTATTTTTGTTAATTTTATTTTTAGAGAACCCATTATTATTCTGAGTTTTAATTCTTAATTCAACTTCTAATTTATCGTAGAACTCAGCTGCTTCCATAGCTTCTTCTATAGTGATATCTTTATTTTTAGTTTCCAATTTAATATTGCGCCACACCGAAACTTTATTTATTATGGCATCTAGGTAATCACTGGTAAATAACCTAAGTTTGAATTTATCATCCAACTTATTATATAATTCAGTGTATTTCTGGTTGAATTTTATGATATCATCGTTTTTATTTATTTTCATTGATTTCAGTTCATTGATGATATCTTCTGGATTTCTTTTCATTTTGTAAGTTTTAAGTAGTATTTCCTTCATCTCTTCTAATGAAGGAAATTCTTGTTCACCTAGACAATTTATTTTTACAGCTGCCGTGATATTTTTGGCCCCTTCGCCTTGTACTTTCATTAAGCACCAGTCAAAATAGTTACGTGGTTGTTTAAAACCTTGAACTCGATTCCAAACCACAAATTGATTGTACCATTCTTCTACGTTATGGTCTTTATCGTTAATGGTAATGATACCTTGTAAGGACATGAGGCGATACTGCCTTATCATATTATCATTGAATTCTTGCATTTTTTTCTTATTTCTTAATTCAATTAATTTTTTTAAATGTATTTCAAACGAAGCCACTTTACTTCAATATAGACTATTTGTAGTCAGGTGATTTAATAATACTTTATGTAAATTTATTTAAATTTAGAATAATATTCTTATTTTAAAATTCAATATATATACTATATTATAATATATTTAATAATAATTATTATGGTGTTGTTATTATTAGTACCAATTCCGACCAAAGTAACTATAATAGATGTATTGATTAGGGTCTTTCGCACAATAATAACGGTTCCGTCACCTTATTCACACGATCTATGTTCCGTCACGTGCTTCAGGATCTTATTATTACTGCCTAATATGCCCCTGGTAAGAATCAACACGACTTGTCTATGCTGAGATACTTTGTTAATTAGTTACTAATAAGAAAAGTATATTTCTATTAGCAACGCCACAATAATAAAAAAAATTTTTTTTAATAATATATATAAATATATATTACAATATATTTATATATATAATAAGATATAATCAACTCTTTTAATAAAATTATATAAATATATATTACAATATATTTATATATAAGACTATTTAATCAATTTTTATATAAATTATATAAATATATATTAAGATATATTTATATATAAAATACTAAAAAAAATTTAATAAAACTAATTTTTAAAATTAATTTTTAAATTTTTGAAATATAAATTTTTAAGAAATTTAGAAATTATATATTTTTATTTTTATATTATTTTATTTTTTTTTTAATAATTATTGTAAAATAATTATAAAATCTTCCCCTCCAAAGAGAACCGATATCTCCACCATTTGATAAAGTATGCCTTGGTTCAGTCTCTTACTGGGAGAAGTTATATAAATTACTTATGAAATTTATTAATATAATATAATTTTATTTACTTATTTATTAAATATTTATTTATTTATTTTATAATTTAAATTTATTTAATTAACTAATAATTTTTATAAATTCATATTAAATATCATTAAACTAATTTTACTAATAAAATATATTTATTTGGCAATTTTTATTATTATAATTTTAAATACTTGAATTGCATGAATGGCAATTTGCAAAACTGCAAAATTACAAAGAATAAATATAAAGAAAAAGGTATTCTTTATATAATACTCTTTTATTATAAACTATTTTAAAATAATAAGAAATATTTAGTTGAATATTATAAAAAGTATAATATAAATAATAAAATATTTATAATAATTAGAACATATAAAAATATAATAAAAATATAATAAAAATAATTAAAATGAAATAAAATAAAACTTAATTAATTTATAAATTATTTACACATTTACATAACATAAAATTTATATTATAAATTTTATGTTTACATTAATTTTATGTATTTATAGAGAATTTATGTTGTTACATAAATTTATCTTATATCACATTATTTCTAGATCATTTTATAAATCATATGATAATTAATCAAGTGATTAATTGGTTTATTTTTATGTAATTATTAATAAAATAATTTATTAATAATTAAGGTTTTTATTTTCATTTCATATCATCTTATATAACCCCAAACCATAGCATTTTGAAACGTACAGGAATATATCTTCATTCATAATATAGAGTTCTGAAAGTGATATATCCTCGTTTCTTATATATTATATAATAATTTAGATTTTAATATTTATATTTATCATAATAACTTCATTTTATTATGTATTTAAATATTTTAGTTCATTATATAATTTTGTTTAATTATTTATTTTAATACATATTTAATTATTTATTTATTTATTTAATTTATTTAATTTATTATAATTTAATTTTATGATTACTTAGCTATTAAAACTATATGTAATAGTTTCTAAAACTAATTATTTTATTTCTCTTTTTATATCAATTTTCCAATTTATAATTTGTTAAATATTGGTTCCTAAATGGTAGACCAAAAAAAATCTTCATCTAGTAGATTCCAAGTTATAATTACGTTTGTTAAATAGAAGGTAATTGTTATTGTAACGCTAACACTAAAATAGATTACAATAACCATTAAAAAAAAGATTTTAAAATTAATAATTTTATAAAAAAAATTTTTATCTCAAAGTTATTGTAATCTATTGTAAAGATGTGATTATCCCAATCACATTTTAAATTAAAAATTTTTCTTGTGTAATTCAAAAATGTAAATTATTCTTTGATTTATAAAATAATAAGCAAAGTAAATAAATCATATGAACTAAATTTTTGAATTATATTCTTTAAACCACAAGATAAATTTTTAATGTAATAATTTTTATAAAATTTAATTCTGAGAAAATTATTGTTGTAAAATAATTTAAATGAATTAATTAAAGTTTAAAACAAAATAAATTAATAATTTATTTTGTGAAAATTAAGTTTCAAAATTTAATCATGACTCCTTTAACATTGTTTTTAAATCGAAAATAAATAAAGACTTTACTTATAATATTAAAATAATAAATAGATAATAAATGTACTTAATTTTAATTATTTAGTATTTAGTTTAGTTAATAATTATATTTTTCTAAATTTAGCTATATTATATAATTTTATTATTTAATAAAATTCATTAGGATAGTTTTATATTAAAATATATGTAATTTAAATAAAATAATATATTATCAATGTATTTAGGAAAAGTATAAATAGAAGATACTTTTCACATTTTTTTCTCGATGTAATTGTTATTTTTAACAAACAACTATTAAATATTAATAAAATATATTTTTAATAAAAATATTTTTTTAATAAAATAAAATTTATTGTGTCTTGTTATTGTAATCTATTTTAGTATTTTCTTTTACATCTATTTTAATGTTAGCATTACAGTTATGAAAATAATTTATTTTGTCATAAATTAAACTTTATAAATAATTTTAAAATCAAATATAATTATTACTTATATTATTAAAAAATAATTATATATTAATATACTATTATTGTAAAATTTTATTATTAAAAACTATATACTTTTTATAAACAAGATATTATAAAAATTTTATTAAGATTATTAATTAAACTTATTAAATATTATAAAAATTTATTATTAAAAATTATTAATTATAAAATTTACTATAAAAATTATTAAATATTATAAAATTTTATTCTATTCTTGAAAATAATTACAATATATTATTTGAAATAATTATGGATTATTAAATTGCTTATATTAATCTTTAAATATGTTTTTATTAAACTTAAAACATGTCAAAGAAAGTAATAAAACTATTTTCTATATATTTATTTTATAATTTTTTTATTTTAAATTAAATTTAAATATTATATTATTATATTTATAAAAATTAAAACAAAAATAAACTATTGATATAAATTTAATTCAATAATTCTATAAAATTATTAAACTTCTTAACAATTAATTATAGTTTAATTTTACAAGAAAATTTAAATATAAAAATTCTAAAGGAAAATATATGGGTAATTGAAAAATTGTAATCCTCGTAATCTACCATGGAACCCTTGTAAAATAAAAAAAAAAAATTATTAAATCAAAATTTTTTAAAAAAAATATCTTTTATTCTTATATTATTATCATCATAATCCAAAAAAAATTTTATAGTTTTTTGTTATCAGTATGTGTGTGTGTTGTGGTTGTCATAATAAATGAACATTAGTTTTATTTGGTCATCCCATACTCCAAATAAACTTCACACTGAGCTTACTGCGTAATAAGCCGTTAGATATTTTCTGTAATGGCAAGTGGTTTAATCAGGTGATAAAAAAGGAACACATAATGAACTAATCAATCCCCAATTAGATATAGAGGTAATTACTAAATTGTTGTAAAAGTTGTATAATGGTATTAAAAATAAACCAAAAACGTAAAAAAAAAAAAATTTTTTTTTATGATCTTAAAGTCTCAGTAACACTTAACAATTCTCACCGTGTTATTTTCTTGAAAAAATTTTCGTCGGAAAACTAAACTCGTTCTGTTCGGTTTACGCAAGTGGGGTTAAAGCCGAGAAACCGTGCTTTTTTGTCTCTTTTGGTTGTGAGTCCTTGGAGGAAGCGTACTAGGCTTTTTTCTATCTATGCTGACCTGAAACAGTGATTACTAATGTAGGTGACAAACTCTTGACTTTAGTTAACAACTTTTCAAGCCCCACTTTTCTTATAGTTTCCTCTACTGAGTTCTCTTGCAACCATAGCAGTTTGTTCCCTTTTCGAATTATTTTCAAGCTTATCTTTTCCGTAGGATTATCGATAATTTTATTCTTTTGGTTTTTGATCTTAATCTGCTCACCTATCATCGATCAAATAATCATAGTAATCGCCAATATATTCTATACTTCTTTTATGGTAGAATTGTCTGGTTAATTCGTATACCGTATCTCTAATTTTCTGGTTTTCTATAACCTGATTTACAAGGTTAGTTATTCTTGCTGTAGATTTTAACTTCCTTTCTAGCTTTATCTTCGAATACTTAACCTTCCGCTCTGGAGGCGGACGGGCGAGTGTTACACCGACCCTCCTTCGTTGAATTTTAATGTAAGGATGATCCGGTACTATCATAAAAACCATAATTTAGTAAAGGTTAGGTTAGAAATTATTTAATGAAATATTATTGGATAATTTAGTAATAATATATATAGTTAGTAAATAATATTTCTAAGAACAGTTCTTTTATATAATTTTATTTTTATTAATAATTTAACCCATAAGCATATTTATTAATATAGTTTAGTTTTATATATAGTTTATATTAATTATATGAGAGATTTTAGTGATTTATAATGTTTTATTGAATGATTTTATTATATTTTAACTAGTTAATAAATATTTTATATTGATGAATAATAATAAATGAATAAAATAAATATTAAAGATTGGGTATTATTACTGTGTATATTCTATATAATATTAGAATATATTTGTCAATTACTCCCTACTGTTATCGTCTATATAAAATAAAATAAATATTGATATTGATGCTTTATAAATATCATATATCAATTGTGGTAATAGAATTTTCGTTTTTTCTTGAATTTAAAATTTATTATATTATAAATTAAATCTATTATAATAAAAAAAGTTTTAAATTTAACTGTTTACTAAGGTTTAAGATTAATTATATTTCAATTCAAATGAGATATTCTTCTTATGGCAATTTTCGCTTATTTGTACAAAATTATTATAATATCTTTACTGTATCTTAATATTGAATTCAATATAAAATCTTAGGGTTACCTAACCCTAATAATTCTATTAACAAATTCTTTATTGAAGTTATTAAAAAACTATTTTTGTATTGTTATCATTAATTTATCAAGCCAATTATTATTATTTCAACAAACAGAGTTAATTTTCATTTTGTTTAAGTGTTAAATAACTCATTATTTTCTATTTTCAACTAAAATTGTAATTTTAAATCTCACTCTTGCAATTTCAAGATTTCAATTTTACATCTCAAAAATATCTCATACAGTTGAGATTTTTTTTAAATTATAAGGATTAGAACTTTCAATGATTTTCTCTTCCAGAATAATGATAGGGGTTATATATAATGATTTGTATTGTTTTACTATTCCTAATTATACAATTTTCCCTGAACCTTAACACGGTAAAGTCAGAGCCATTCATGACCATTGGCTTTATGATTATATAATATAAATTTTGAAAATAAATCCTAAAATTCTTTGAAAGAAATACAAAGGAAAAATGACTTTAGAATTGATGTATCCTTAAAAAATAATGATTCCAATGAAATAAATCATTCCTCCGACATAATTCAATCTCTATCCTCTTCTCCTATTGCCGATAAAGAAATTAAATTACTTGTAAGTTAATAAATTAAGATTTAAGTTAATTACTTTTAATAAATAGTCCTAACCCTAACTACCTAATTACTTTTAATTAATTAAAACGTAATTAATTTATTAAATAACTTACAAGTAATTTGTAATATTATATCTGTTAAATAATATTTTATTAAATTTTTAAATATTAATAAAACTTATTTCCATAAAAACAAATTTTCAAATTACTTTTTTTTTTTTAAATTACACTGATCTGATGTGTTAAACACCCTTTCTTTCAGTTACAATAAAAAGCACCGATTCCTTTCTGTAACTGTTACAGGTATAAATAAAGCACTTGATCATACTAAACTATTAAATAATATAATGAATATTCCTAATATTCTTTGCAATGATACTGATTTAAAAAAAAAAGATATTTGCTCTATTAACTGTTAATCTAAAAGATATCATACCCTTCACTTTACCTTCTAATACTTCGAAAGTAAAAGAAAGAGAGTATACAAAGCAAAACATTAATTAAAATTTAAAAAAGAAAAATTAGAAAACCTATAATATTAGATTAGTTTCAAATATTAAGAAAACCAATTCCAAAGAAAGATAATAGGAAAAAAGAAATTCAAAGTATTCATACCCTAACCCTAGTATCATTCATTCAAAATAATGAAAATATTGAAATAAAAAATGTATAAACTATTAAAAAAAATTAAAAAAATTATAAATATTTTTTCAAAAAGTAAAAATGTAAAAATAAATATTTAGATCGAAGTAATAATGTGTTTTTTTTTTTTTTATTTTTTATTACTAATTTTCTTCTTATTATTTCAACTTATTTATTAGGTTAGTTAATTTAAAAGTTATAAAAAAAATTAAAATAAAATAAAAAAAAATTAAAAAAATTAATAGCTCATTTTCAATTAAATTTAGAAATATAATGAGCAAAAAACGCCAAATCATCCTTCTGAAGTAATAAAGATATTAAAAGGATGGTTTAAAAACAAAGCCTACCCTAATCCAACTAGCCAAGAAAAATTTGAATAATACAAATCCACAGGATTAACTTTAGTATATAATATTAAAATATAATAGAAACACAAACAGTATACTTTATTACAATTTTTTTTAATATACCTATAATTAAAATTTTTTTTTTTTTTATTTTTATAAAGTTTTAAAAACTTTATTAAATAAACAAATTGATAATATTATAAAATTTTTATTTTTAGGTTAATAATTTCTAGGTTTTTCTATCAAATCTTTTTTGTACAAAGAAAAGTTTTATTATTCTCTATTAAATAATATTAATTCAACACTTAAAATAATATAGCACAACACTATTTACTCTATCCCTTAATAGAAAGGTTAGGTTTACACTAAATATTTATAATTTATTATTTTAATTATTTATTTTTTATTTAATAATAAAATATTTTTGTTAATACAAATTACGTTGATAGTAATACTAGTGCGATACCGATTCAATTACATGGTTTATTTATACATGTTAGTAAATTTTATGATTGAATTTATATTTGGTTTAAATAAACTTTCTAATCAATTATAAAGCAATCCAACTAAAAATAAATTTAACTATATATAGAAATTAATAGTCAAACATAATAAAATTAATATATGTTATAGATCTCCAGCGTAACATTCAAATGAATATAATTTTAGCTTTAAATTAATGGGAAATTTTCATTATTTGTAGTTATCTTTTTCTTTAATTTATTTTTGTCAATTTCTTAAGGGTTAGTTTAAATTAAATTAAATTCGTATTTATTTTTATAATAAAAAAAAAGGAATTTTAAAATAAAATTGTTAAATTATCAACAACGAAATGATTTCGATTGATCTACTTTTGAATTTCAATTATAAATCCAGTAATATTCATGACATTTTTCGTTCATTACCCAGATAATCTCTTTCGAAAATCTTTAAATATTCAAATGATGATTCACTATGCCTTAAAGTACCTAAATATTTTATTTATACTTAGGATTGACAGTAGGGAAAGTTGACAAAATAATATATTTTAATAAATATATAATATAATAACACTAAATAATAATATTCTATATTAAACTATTTAAATGATTTCTTATTTTATTTGTTTATTAATTTATTCGTTATACAATTATTATACATTATTATCATCAAATATAATTAGAAACTCTTAATATTAATAATTTATATTTTCTAATTATAAACTATCATTACTAATTAATATACATGTCATCAATATATTAATATATATAATTATTATTATAAATTATAATTTTATTCTTTTAAACTACTTTATGAATTCTACAATTCACTCTATAATTTATAATATTTCAAGAATCCCTTTAATAAAATTAATATATATTATTATAAATTATTATATAGTTAATCATGCTATTACATACAATTTAACTATAATATTTTACTAAATTATAATATTTATACGCGTCACGCATCAAGATGTCTCCACTTTAGATAAGATTTCGTCCCATGTAGCTTTTTTTTTTTTTTTTTTTGCTGTTGTTTTTTCTCTTATTTATTCTGTTAAGATTTATTATTTCCCTTATATTCTTTCTTAGTTTCAGTGTTATATCGTTTGTTTGAATTCGTGTTAAACTGAGTAAAAATTACCATTAAAACTATTTAACTGATAGTAAATTATTTCCACAGGTGTTTATATAGTAATTTCCATTTCTTGAGTTATTCTTATATTTTCAGTTATAATAAGTATTTTCTCGATTTTTCCAGCTCTTTCAGAATGGTTTATTGCATCTTCAAGACTCTGACATTCTGACATTCTTTCTCTAAGACTAAACATACAAGAGTAAATTCTAGATTTAATTGCTTCAATATAATCATCAACGTTAACTTTTTTGTAATTCTCATCCAAGTCCTGACGTAAAGTGGTGAAGCACTTATTAGTAAAACAATAGGCAACACTGAAAATTAATAATAAGTAAAAATGTTTTATAAAAAATTTGTTTTAATTTATTAAAATAAAATTTATAAATTATTAATTAATTAATTTTGTAATATATCAAATTACTTATTATTAACTAATTGATTAATAAAAGCACGAATTTAAAATTTTTTTTTTTTTAGTATTCGTTTCACCTGATATTTCTCTAGATATTTAAAAATAAAATAGTTTAATTGTTTACTCCAGATTTTATTTTAAATGTTTTTTTAATTCCCAACATTTGTCACCTGGTTTGATATCTAAAATAAGTTTTAATTGCAATCTTAATTTCTTGTAAAATTATTTAATTTTACAAGAAATTAAGATATTTTTTATTATTTCTATTCTTTAAATAATTTATAACACTTTTTAATTTCTTCTTTAACACCATGTTTTAAGTATACAAATTGTCTTTCTTGGTTGTTTATATTTTCATAACCTTTTAAAAATCTTTCAACCATGAATTTACATCATTGTAATAACGAATACTACATTATTATTGTAATTATTATTAATGATCTTATTTTATAATTACTTATTAAATATTTATAGTTTTATATATATAAAAATAAAGGTATTATATATATTTTTATTTTATTATTTTTTCGGGTTTCATTTACGTCTTCTAGTCGTTTCATATATTTTATTATATCTTGTACCAAATGATATAGTATTTTATTAAATGCCGTATATGTTAGTTGAACGTTTATGCAAAAGAAAATTATTCCAAGAATATTATATTATAATAATTATATTTCCTTTTTATTTATTTATTATTTTTATTTATTATTTTATATAGTAGTTTTATTATGAAAAACACATACCTATTATTATAATTATATATTTAAAAATATTTATTTATTGATTATTTTCATTATTATATTTTAAACTAATTTTATAAGTATTATTTCTCGAAACGCTAAACTAATTAATAAATACAAATATTCATAACTCTTCGCTTATAACTATTAATTCATATTATTCAATATTATCTAAAACTATATTAACAATAACATTTCAACTTATAATTAAACATTCAACCTATATTCTAATTAATATAACTAATTTTACTATATGATCATAAATTATTTTAATAGCGTTAATATTATTATTTAATTATATATTTTAATAATTCTTAATAATGAATTATATTTAATAATATATTTTAAGATTCATTATATAAAAATAATTTTTTTTAATAATAAATATATATTAATAATTTTTTTAAATAGTATTTTTATTATTTTATACTATTTCTATCAGACACGTTTCAAAAATGAAATGCTCTAATAATTGGCGTGATCCAACATAGGGTTGGAAGTGCCAATTAAGTATTTCAAAATTATGAAAAATTGTTGAAATTATTAACACTCATAAAAAAAAAATAATAAATAAAAATGTTTTTAAAGAAAATAAAATAGGTTTTATAATAAACTTTTATTTATTTAATTATTTAAAAGATGAATTTTGTTTATAATTAAAGTGTAATTTATTATAAAATTTTTCTTCTCACGAGCTTTTCAATTTTTAGTTGGTATAGAGATATTTTTAAATTAAGTTTTAATTAAAATAGATTTTTTCCTAAAAAATTAGAATTTTTAATTTTATGGATAATTATCAATTCAATAATTTGATTTAGTTTTGGTTAGAATAAAATGTTGAAATTAAAACTGAATTGAAATCATAATTTCACTTATTTACATTTCAATAGTTAAAAATATTATTAATTTAATTATAAATAATATGTATATTTAAATAATTAATGATTAATATAAATTCTTAATTAATATTTAAAGAATTATCTTAGGCCTAATAATTCTGAGAATATTAATAAATAAGATATCTTAATATTTTATTAATTATAAAATATTATAAAAATCTTTACATATTATTTTAATTATAAAATATAATATTTAGCTATATTAGATTCTTATATTTTATTTATATTAAATATTTATATTATTATCAATATCAAACATACATTAATACTATTACATATTCATATTCATATTAATATTTTAATAATTAATTAATTTATATAAATACATGTTTAAATCTTTTGATTAATCTTTTGTAGGATTATTATAATTTAAATTATAATAATAATTATATATAATAATAATGTAATAAAATATTATTAAGATTAAATAAATTTTATATTTTAAATAACAACTTATTTTATTACTAATAACAATATGTTTTAAATAAAAATAAATTTAAATTATTGATTAATTATTATAATTTGGCATCTTGATATAATCGTTAAGACCAAATTATCTTAAAACTTTGACAAAAATGTAAAGTTATATTGATTGATTAGGTAAGATTCTTGCTATATCTTTCCTAGTTTGGGTTAAATTGGTCAGGTCAAGATGCTTTTATTAATTATACAATTTAATTAAATTTAAATAATAAATAACACACACAGAGTTTTATAATTAAGATTTCAATATTTAAGATTTATGTTTTATTAGAACTTTATTTAATATATATATTAATAATAAATTTTAACTAAGATCAATATAAAGAATTATTTATTGTTATAATTAATTCATTAACTTTATGTTAACAGGTTATGAGTTAATAATCTTACAAAGAATTCAAAATATGGAATTTCAAATCCTTTTAATACTAAATTAAAATAATAATTAACAATATAATTAAATAATACATTCTATTCTTAATATATTCATCCATGTATATAAACTATATAAATTATAATAATAAAATAATATTGATAAGAATCTTTTAATACAATAACTATATAATTATTCATAAAACAATTTAATACTAAAACTAATTTAATAATAAATATAAAAACAAAATATTAAAACTAATTAAAATTTCTCTTTCGGAAATCTATAGAATGATAAAGAATTCCTTAGAATCTTTTAGAAAATAATTGAATAAAAATATTATAATAAAATAAATAAAACTTATAAACTTATTTAAAATATTATAAAACTATTACTAATAACTAATTCTGTATTTTTAATTAATAATAAAAATTAATAATATAAATTCCAAGTTAAGAGAATTATCTAATATTAATTTCTTAATTAATAATTTAGGGTCTTAATTAAATAATTAAATTATTTTTTTATATTTAGAATATCTTTAAAGTCCAACATCTCGTTATCTAGTTGTCCAATAAGGTTGATTTTAACGTATGTTGTAGTTCTCGTCCGTAGCTTTCCAATGAATATAATTTTAGTTGGAATGTCAATATAATATTTCCATTATTTGTTGAGTTGTCGTTGTTTTTCTTCAAGTTATTTTTATTAAATTCTTAAGGGTTAAATTAAATTCAAATTATCTTTAATAAATAAGTCCAAACCCTTTGGCTTCTGATTATTTAATGTTTCTAATATTTATTTTTATAATTAAAATCGAATTAAAATAAATTTTGTCAATAACGAAATTAAATTTCAATTGATCTGATAATGAATTTTAACCTTGAATCCACTAGTATTCGTGACAAAAAAATCTATAGATTGTACTAAGAGTTGATTCATAATTTTGCAATAATTTTTTAAAATCAACAAAAGCTCGGGTAGCCTAATCGGATAGGGCGTCAGACTTCTAATCTGAAGATTGCGGGTTCAAGTCCCGCCGTGAGTGTTTAAATTTAATTTTGAAAGTATTAATTTTTATTAAATAATATGTAATAATAATAAATAAGTAATTGAATAACAAATAATTGAAAGAATAAATAATTTAATTATAATAATTTATTAAATAATAAATGATAAATATTTGAATATTAAAAAAATTTAGTAATAAATGAATGAATGGATATATAAGTATGTAAATAAAATATTCAATGAGATCAATGTATGAATAAATAGGATATAAATAAATCACCAATATTATATATTTATATATCTAATATTTCATGATTCATCACTTTTTATTAAGAGTAAATATAATAGTAATTTAACTATATTAAATAAATTAAATATAATATAAAAATAATTCATGATATATCATTTTATTATTATTATTTTCAATTTTATTATTATTTTCATTTTTTTCATTTCCTTTAATTGAATTTTTTTTAATTTATTATGTGTATTTCTTATAACCAATAGGAACATTTTATATTTTAATAAATATTCAAATTAATTTAAAATTAATTTAATTTTTATTTTTTTTTAGTTTTTATTATAAATAATAATAAAGTTATTTACATTACACAAACAAATTTATTGTAAATAATTAAAAGTTAAATAAAAAAAAAGTTTTGTTATTTTTTTATTTTTTATTTTAACAATAATTTACATTTAATTTAATTTAATTACATAAATAATATATATATTTTTTATTGTCTGGGTCGTTATTAAAAAGTTATATTATAAAATATAAATAATATTTAAAAAAAACTCAACATTTTAATAATAAATATAAATGAAATAATTCAATAATAGAATATTCAGTAATAGTTTCATTAATAATAAAATTATAAAATAATGTTAATTAATGTAATTATTATAAATTTATATAATAGAATTAACTAATTATAAAATAAAAATAAAAATTAATGGTTATAAACAAATAATTATAATAATTATAATAATGGTAGTACTAATAATAAAATAATAAAATAATAAAATAATTATAATTATAATAATGGTAGTAGTACTAATAATAAAATAATTGGTAGTACTAATGATAAAATATAATTATAATTATATTAATAAAAAAAAATATTTTAATGATAAATTAACAAAATGAATTTGTTAATATTATAATTATCATACCTTATTGAAATAATAATTTTTAATTCTATTTTCGTATTATCAATATAATAATATTTTAATAAAATTAATCTTTTTTTAATTTTAAAAAATATATATATAATTAAAACTTTTTTTTTTATTATTTATAACCATATCAATTATTAAGAATATATGTATATAAAATTAATAATTTTATCATAAAAAGGAGGGATTAATCAAGTCTTTTGGGAAAAGAAAATTTCTTTTTAATTATAAAATAAAATATTAATATTATTATTATTAAATAATTTATATTAAATAATTAAAAAAAATAAAATAAAATAAAATTAAATAACTAATAAAACAATAATATAAGAAAAAAATTATTATCATTATAATATTATTTCGATTATTTTGTTATTAATATTTTTTTTTTAAATTATTCTTTTAAATGAATAAATAAATAATAAATATTGGTAATTTATTAATATAGTTTATATCCTTACTTGTTTATATTTTTCATATTTTTATTAATTATTGATTTTTTTTTTAATATATTAAAATTTTTTTTTCTTCAAAAGAAAGAACAGAAAAGTAAAAAAAGAAAAAAAGAAAGATAACTTTAGTTATAATAATAATTAGTTATAATAATTATTATTATTATAACTAATTATTATTATTATTATTACCTTATTGTTTTATGCGATTTAATAAATTTTAAATAAAAATGAACAAAAAAAAAAACAAAAAAAAAAAAGAAAAGAAAATTTTTACTACTTTTAATGTATAATATATATATATTTGATTCAATCAAAGAAATTCTTGATTAAGAAGAATGAGATAAAATACTACTAAGAAATATATTAAGTTTTAATATCTAAATAATACTTTTTCTCGTCTATATTCTTTTTTTTTTTTTAATTTTTATTTATTATACATTATTTATTAATATTTAATATTTAATATTTAATATTTAATATTTAATATTGATTTATTTACAATGCTTATTTATATTTATTATTTATTTATTTATATTGTTTATTATTTAATATTCCTTAAGAAAAAAACTTTTTATTTAAAAATTTTTTTCTTAAAATTAATAAAGGATTTATAATTCTACTATTGAAGATATTATATATTATATAAAATATATATATATTTGTAAATAAAGTTTAATTAATCCCAAAGTCTAAAAATATAATAATAAATTAAAGATAATTGCTGATTATAAGAATGAAACTATATAATTAGAGTAATTAATAGGAGAAAATAATAAATTACTGTAACTAAAACATGAAAATTATAATAAATAATTTAATAATTAAATAATAAATAATAAAAAGAGTATTTATTAATAAATAAAAAATAATAAATAATAAAAAGAGTATTTATTAATAAATAATAAATAATAAATAATAAATAATAAAAAGATAAATAATAAATAATAAAAAGAGTATTTATTAATAAATAATAAATAATAAATAATAAATAATAAAAAGATAAATAATAAATAATAAAAAGAGTATTTATTAATAAATAATAAATAATAAATAATAAATAATAAATAATAAAAAGAGTATTTATTAATAAATAGTAATTAATAAAATATAAATAATAAAATATATAAATATAATTAATTGAAATATATAAAAATAAAATAATAATGAAAAAAAAAATATTAACCACAAAATGTTTATTTTTTTTTTGTTATTATTTTCAAATATTTAAATTTTTATTTTAATCTTTAAAAAAATTTTTATTTTGTAATTTTTTATTTTTATTTATTTGTTTATATTAAAATAAAATGAAGTTTTGAGAATTTAATTCAATTATATACAAAATATATTTTATTAATACAACTGATATATATTTTATTATATATTCATTTATAAAGAGTAATATATAAATATATATTGTCAATTTATTTATTTTTTTGTTTTTTTTAAACTTTTTTAAATTTAATTTAATTTTTGTTTTTTTTTTCTGATCGTGAAACTTTAATTTTTATTATTTAAAATTTTTAAAATAATAAAAATAAATTAAATGAAAAATAAATAATAATATAAATAAACATATAATAAATAAACAATAATATAAATAAATAAACAAATATAAAATAAATAAATTGTATAAATATTTAATTCTAATTCATGAATATTCCAATTTCTATTTATCCATATATATTAAACTTTTTTTTATTTTTAAAATTGTCAAAATATAAAAAATGATTCGATCAATCTCAATAATATATGTTAATTCTATTATTTAATATATATAATTATATATTATAATATAAATTAATTATAAAATGTATAAAAATATATAAATTAATATAAAATAATAAATTATAATATAATAATAATAAATTAAAATTAAATTAAAATAAATATAAAAGTTTAATACATATTTTATAAGTTTCATTATACTTTTTATGTAACATTATTGTATTCTATTATATAATATCTTTTTATTATTTTATTAAAAGTAACACAAAATGTATTGTGTAATATATTACTATTAATTATCATCCCTTTTATTTATTTATTTAATATAATAATACTAATTAATTATTAAATGAAAATTACTAATTAATAACAAATAATAAACAATAAATAATAACAAATAATAAATAAATATTAAATATTAAATATTAAATATTAAATAAGTATTAAATATTAAATAATTATCAATAATTGAATAGTAAATAATAAATAATTAATTATTATTTTATTATAAATAATTATGAATAATAAATTATTATAATTTATAATTTATATTTAATAATAATATTTTATAATATAATATATAATAAATTAATAAATAAATAATTAATTTAATAAATTAATATTATTATATAAATAAATATATAATTTTGATAAATAAATTTTTATTTCTATTCATTATTAAATTCGATAAACATATCTAAGAAAATGTTTTTTTTTAATAAATTAACAAATAAGTTAATATATTAAAATATATTAATATAATATTATTTCATATTAAATTTAAAAAATTAAAAGAGATAATTAGTAAAATAATATATTATAATATATTACAGATATTAAAACTTAAATTAAAGTTTCCATTTCTAGTTTTTTTTTATTTTACTATTAATTATAATATAATATATTCTATATTATTTTATTATTAAAATTAGTCTATTTTATAGGATAAATCAAATAATTGAATAATAAATAAATAATAAATAATAAATAATAAATAATAAATAATAAAAAGAGTATTAATAAATAAAAAATAATAAGAGTATTTATTAATAAATAGTTGAATAATAATAAGAGTATTTATTAATAAATAATAAATAATAAATAATAATAAGAGTATTTATTAATAAATAATAAATAATAAATAATAATAAGATTATTTATTAATAAATAATAAATAATAAATAATAAAAAGAGTATTTATTAATAAATAATAAATAATAAATAATAAATAATAAATAATAAAAAGAGTATTTATTAATAAATAATAAATAATAAATAATAAATAATAGAAAGAATATTTATATTTATGAATATAAATATAATTTATATAATCTATATAAATATAATCTAGATGAATATAAATAGTAGAATAAATAGAAATTTAATATAATTTATTTATATTTAATTTAATCTTCACTAAAATATTATGAAGAATAGAAAAAGAAAAAAAATAAATAATAAAAATTTTTTTATTTTTAATTTAATATTGTATAAAAAAAATAATTAAAATTACAATTGAATCAACCAAAAAAAAAATACTAATAAAGTTTAAATAATAATAATAATAATTTTATTTATGTATTATTTATTCATTCATTTAAATAATCTATGAATTTATTGATATATATTATACATTCACTCATTTAAATAAATAGTTATTAACATTTAAAAGAAATAATAAAAAAGAATTATTAATAAAAATATATTATATTTATTATTATTATTTATATTTTATTATTTTATTATTTATTACTTATTATTTATTTTTTTTTAGAATATATAAATAAAAGCTTTTTTTCCCTTCGTTTTTTTTTTTTTTTTTTTTGAAATTAAAATATTTTAAAAAAAATTATTTTTTTTGAAACATTTTTTTTGGAATATAAAATATAAAATAAATAGTATTTTGAAAAATAATTATAGAATTTATATAGATTAAAAAAAAAAAAGGGAGATTTACTAAAAAAAATTAATTGTAAAATAATATTATCAAAATGAATACATATTTGTTTGTAATTTTAACTGTATTAATAAATGCAGTATTTGCTAAGCACTATCCATACAGATCAACTTTCTATGGTTGTCCAGATGAATGTGAAACACAAGAAAATCCAAAATGTGAAATTAAGATTCCAAGCAATAAGTTCTTCGTTGCTTTAGTAAGTGTTTATATAATTTTAAGGATGAAGATAAATTTTATTAAAGCAAGAAATATATATATTTTTATTTAAATAATGTAATTAATTAAATAAAACTTAAAATTGATTAAGAATAGATTAATAATTAATAAAGATAAAATAATTGTGGAAGAGATAATTGATAATGAATGTTGATTTGTGATTTTTAATTTAAATTTTTTTTTTTTTTTTTTGAGTAATGATAGTTTTAATAGTAAGGTTTTATAAAATTTTTGATTAAGTAAATAATTAATATTTATTATTAAATTTATAAAAAAAAACATTTATAAAATAGCATCCAGACTATTTCAATCATAAGCCATACAAGTATTGTGATAACTACTACGTTGGTATGATTATTGATGATAAGGCTGATGGTGAATACAAAATTAGTAAGTATAAAATAAATATTATTTAAATAAATATAGAGAAAAAAGAATTTTTTGAAAATATAAAATTTTAAAGATTACTTTTTGTAATAATAATTTTGGTAATAATAATAATAATTTATATATATATTTATTTAATATATTAATACAAAAACAGTTAGAGCAAAGGTTATTGACCAATGTGGTTCCTGTGCTCCAACTCAAGTTGATCTTTCACAAACTGCTTTCCAACACCTTGCTAAGAAGAGTACCGGTGTTGTTAACATGATTTACGTTATTGTTAACAAGAGTACTAAGGAAATTATGGATGGACCTCACTACAACAGTTCTGCTTTAAGTGAATTTGCTAAGGCTAAGGGTGTTTCTAAGAGTACTATTGTTAACTCATTCAAACAAGCTGCTAGAGCTATGAGTGGTGATGAAAAGGGTATGAGATCTTACCCATGGGAATCTGGAAAATTCGAAGGTGGTGATGATGATGATGACGACTACGAAGAAGAAAAGAAGACTACTACTCGTCGTAAGACTACTACAACTACCCGTAAGACTACCACTACCCACAAAACTACCACTACTCGTAAGACCACTACTACCACCACTACTACCACTACTACTACCACTACTACTACTACCACCACAACCACATCTACGACTACTGTCGCTGTCTTCCCAACTGTTGCCAATATTACTGGTCAAGCTCCAAAGATTCCAGCTGTACCAGTCGTTCCAATTGCTACTCCAGCTGCTAAACCAAGTAAGCCAGTTGAAAAACCACATGAAAAGGCTGAAAAGGAAAAAGCTACTGCTGTTCCACCAAAACCAGTTTCTACCGCTCTTCCAGGTGAACAAGAACTTGATGAATTTGATATTGAGAATGGAGGTACTAATGCCCCAGTTACTGCAGGCGTTATCGGAGGAACTGCTGCTGTTGTTGGTGCCGCTGGTGTAGGTCTCTTAATGTTAAAGCGTAAGAGTCCACAAAAGTATGATGACTTAAAACAAAAGTTCCCAGAAGCATTCGATACTGTTAAGCGTTCCATTACAAGAGGTGCCTCTACCATTAAGCGTGGTGTTACTCGTAGTGTTAGTCGTCGTAACAATGCCCAACCAAATGGTCCATTACCAGCTTCATACACTTTCACCTTAAGTAATGATGATGGATTACCACGTGTTTCTTTATACGATGATCCATATCCAACCAAGACTCAAGGTAGTCAACACTGGTAATTTAATAAATAGAAATTAGAGGTTCTTTTTATTTTATTCTTAAAAAAAAAAAAGAAAAAGAAAAAGAAAATAGAATATATATAAAAACATATGTTTTTTTTATATAAAAGTCTTTCAATTTCTATAAAAAAGAAAAAAAAAGGCTTTAAAGAAAAACAAATCTAAATGTATGATACAAAAAAAATTGCTTTTTATTCTCCCTTTTTTTAAATTCTTAAAAAGAAAGTTAATGCTTAATTTTATCTAAAAAAAATACTTCTTTTTTTTATTATTATTTTAAATCATAAACTATATTATTAACTAGTTTAATATAATATTAAAAAAAAAGTTTATTTAAAAAAATAAAAAAAATTTTTTTTTTTTTGTTTCTTTTTATTTTAAAGAAAAATAAAAATTAAAAAAAATTTTTTTTCATAAAAATAAGTTTTTAGTATATTTACTAGGAATAAAAAAAATATAAAAAAAAACAAAGAAAAAAAAGTAAATTTTTAATTTTTTTTTTTTTTTTTTTTTGACTAATGAAAAAAAAATGAAAAGATTAATATTTATTTTTTAACAATAATTAATAATTATTGGAAATATATATAGTTATTATAGTCGCTTTTATCTAGTTTTTATTTATTGTTAAATTATATTTCTATTATTAGAATTAGATTAATGAAAATAGATTATAACAAAAAAAAAAAAAGAAAGTAAAATTCCTTTTTATATATATATTTATAAGTTATTAGATGTTTAATTTATTATAAATTGAGTTTTTTTTTTTTTTTTTTTTTTTTTTTTTTTTTTTTTAAATAGCTTTTTTTTTAAATTATAAAATATTTATTTAAAAAAAATAGTCATTGAGAAATAGTTTTTTTCTCAATAACAAAGAACAAAGTTATTAAATATAAGAAAAAAAAAAAAAAAAAAAAAAAAAGATTCAATTTTGTATTAAAAAAAAAAAAAAATTTTTAATTTATACTTTTTTTTAAATATTTATAATCATTTATATGTACTATGTATCTTTTTTTTTTTTTATTATTATATATATATATTTTATATATATATATTTTTTAATAATTTTATATGTATTAAAAAAAAAAAACATAATAAAAACAAATTAATATATATTATTTAAATATTTATTTAAAAAAAGAAAATAAAAAGAAAAATAAAAAAAAAATATATAAAAAATATAAAAAATGAATGTTCAATAAATTTTTAATTTAATTTATACTTTTTTTTAAATATTTATAATCTTTTATATGTACTATGTATCTTTTTTTTTTTATTATTATATATATATATTTTATATATATATTTTAATAATTTTATATGTATTAAAAAAAAAAAACATAATAAAAACAAATTAATATATATTATTTAAATATTTATATAAAAAAAGAAAATAAAAAGAAAAATAAAAAAAAAAAAATATAAAAAATATAAAAAATGAATGTTCAATAAATTTTTAATTTCCTAATCTTTTTTTAAATAACAATTTATTTATTAAGTATTAGCTACATTATAATTATACATTGTAATATTAATACGCCACAATATCCATTGAATCTACCGTTGTCAAGAGCGTCGACGTCGAAATGATAAGGCATGGATTTTCACCTCCCGGTGAAATGACAGATATAGATTCAGTTGATAACACTAATACTGAAATTATTACTCACAATAATAGACGTGGTGTTATTATCGAGGAATGGGAAAAGTTAGAGGCTATTACTTCTAACGCACTTTTATAATTTTAAAATATATAATATTTTATTTCATGTATTTTATTATTTTTTTTTCTTTAAAATCATGTAATTTTATTATTATTATAAATTAAATAAAGTTATTCTCTTAGTTTTAAAAAAAAAAAAAAAAAAAAAAACGCCACAATACGCCACATTATGAGTACATTAGTTATTAGATAGTTATTAAATAGTTACCATAAATCTTATTTATTATATTTTATTAAACTGTAATATTCTTTATCATGTAATATTCATATTAAATAGTTACCATAAATCTTATTTATTATATTTTATTAAACTGTAATATTCTTTATCATGTAATATTCATATAATTAAATATAAATAAATAAAAGCCATATTAACTATAAATAATCATAATTAAGATTGTGAGATTTTAGTTACATTCTTAACATTATTAAAGTGTTTATTTTAATTATTATTTAAATTATTTTTATTTATTATATACCTTTTCTAGATGATCTTTTTTTGAATTTTTCAATGATAATTATGATAATAATATGATAAGGCATGGATTTTCATCTTGAAAAGTTAGAAACTATTACTTCTAACGCACTTTTATAATTATATAATATATAACATTTCATTTCATGTATTTTATTTTTTTTTTTTTCTTTAAAATCATGTATTATAAATTAAATAAAGTTTTCTCTAAGTATAAAAAATATATATATATGTATAATTTCAGTAAATTTTATTTTATTAAAAATATAACGTTTATTTATTAATTCTATTAATTAATTTTAGTAACTTTTCTCTAATTTAAAAGTTCACTTTTTTTATTTACATTAAGTTTGAATAGTAATATATTTTTAGAAATCTAATATATTTTATTATATTGTAATATAAAAATTTAATTTTAATTTGCTTAACGTATACATTTAATATTTTGTATACAATTTGTATTTACTATTTTATAAAATTTATGAAATTTTTATAATTCTATACCAAAGACTTCCCTCCTTAAAATATAACTATAGAGATAGCTGAAAAAAACATTAAAGATATTAATAAAATTCATATAATTTTTATATTTTTTTAATAATACATTATCAAGCTTTTATAATAATTATTATTTTTTTATATATAATATGATTTTAATAAAAATAAAATTTCTAAAAAAAATATATATATGTATATATTATATTTTTTTATTAAAATAAAATTATCCTAACCTTATTTTAAATTTAATTTATATATTTAATTTGTGTTATGTGGAAAATTTTTAAATTCTTTATAATTGTATATTTTTATTTTTTTTATGATTGACCTTTTATAAAGAATTTTACTTTTATTTTTATTTTTTTATTTTATTTTATTTTATTTTATTTTATTTTATTTTATTTTATTTTATTTTATTTTATTTTATTTTATTTTATTTTATTTTATTTTATTTTATTTTATTTTATTTTATTTTATTTTATTTTATTTTATTTTATTTTATTTTATTTTATTTTTTAATTTAGTAAAATTTTTCAAAAAATCTACCAACTCAAGAAATCAAGGAAATCAAGGAAATCAAGGATATCTACCAACTCAAGAAATCAAGGAAATCAAGGAAATTAAGGAAATCTACCAACTCAAGAAATCAAGGAAATCAAGGAAATCTACCAACTCAAGAAATCAAGGAAATCAAGGAAATCTACCAACTCAAGAAATCAAGGAAATCAAGGAAATCTACCAACTCAAGAAATCAAGGAAATCTACCAAATCAAGAAGATTTATTATAAGGCGAATAAAATAAAATAAATTAAATTACAGATACTATTCTAAACAACATCTCGCATTAAATAGTACTCTACTCTCCGAATAAATATTTATTTTAATTATAATTAATTTTAAATTTCTTACGTTATATATAAAGGCTTGCCTGGCTCCCAAAGCGACGATAGTTGAGCATCGTTACCATAATACTTTGTCGTTCAGATTCTGTTGATAACTGGGGAAGATAATTTGTTGTACTTTTTCATGCTAACAAAGGTTAGATACAAACAAAAATACAATTACATTACTTCCTTCTACCATTAATTGGCACTAACAATCGACTTAATCTGCGTTTATCGATAAAGAGCTAAAGAGACTTACCACGCAAGGCTTTAACAAATTATATATTTCCTGGCTCAATACTATATGATTTGGTTTATAACAATTCAATAAGAAATAAAGATTAATCAAATAAAATAAATATTTAATTACTCCTATATCTTCCAAAATAATTATATATTACTTTATCACTATAAAAAAAAAAAAAAAAAAATCAACTCTGAAAATATCCAATCTCAAATCACTCTCAAAATCAATCTGAAATTTTATATCAACTTAATGCAATAAATTTTAAAATTTCAATAATCTTTTCTAAATTATTTCCAGCTCTCTATAACTATTAAATTACTATAATAATATATATACAAATCTACTATACCTAATTTAGTATATTATATAAATTTAAAATTTCAATACCAAACCTTATTTAATTCTAAATAATTCCAGTGGGATCAATTATTACTATTTATATATTCAAATCCTCCTTAATCAAAATTATATTATAATTCAATTCCTCTCTATTATACTGAAAAAATCGTTCTTAAATATATCTTATTCCAACTTATTCAATAATCAACTATAAAAATAACAGTGAAACTTATATTCAAAATGGAAGAAAACAATTTTGCCAACGCAACCTATAAGGATGGTTTTGCCGGAGATAGACGCTACCTTAAGGGATTCTTAGCTAAAATGAATTTAATCTTCATGATTCACCCTGATCGATTCAATAATGATGAAACAAAAGTAATCTACGTTATTTCTAGGTTATATGGTAATGCTATGAATTGGGCAGCATCACTTATGGAGAATCAGGACCCTTGCTTGTTAAATTACGAAGCTTTCGTTGAAAGAATGAAATCTGTATATGGGAGTTATGACTCAACATTCATTGCAAATCAGAAACTCAGAACTATAAGACAAAAACGGTTAGGCGACATTAGAAGCTATATACTCGAATTCAACTCTTATGCCGACGAGTCATCTTGGAACGAAGAAGCGAAAATGGACGCATTTCTTGTTGGTTTAAATGATCAAATCGCTACAAGAATTCTGGAAATGTTCCCTGGTCCAAGATCTCTTACTGCTATGCAAACTATAGCTTCCAGAATAGATGGCCGTCTATCAGCCCATAGGCAATTTACAAATAATCAAAATCGATCAAACAATAACCTTAATAACAACAATTCTAATAAGAAAAGATGGAATTTTTATAAGAAAGGTTCGAATTCTAAACATTATGGACCCCTATCCGACGAAGAGAAAGAAAGAAGAAAAAGAGAAAACCTCTGTTTATATTGTGGATCCTCAAATCATACTCTAGGCAATTGTCCACTCAAAAATAAGAAAAAATCACCCTCAAGCACTTCTCATATTACTAATCCTGAACCAAAGGCCAAAGAAAGACCAAGAATCTCAGATCAACAAAATTTGAGTCTTCCTATAATTGAATTCACTCTCAATGTTTTAAAATCATCAGTCAAAATTAAGATTCTTCTAGATTCAGGTTCTCAACTTAATCTTATGGATGTCTACTTTGCCAATGAAAATAACATTCCTTATTCATCCGAAACCATTCATCCTGAAGTAGGAGGAATTGGTGGTACTCAGAAAATTCTCGGGGAAACTTTGCCAATTTCGATCAGCTATAAAAATCACAATTGTAAAACTAAGTTTTATGTCGTCGATTTACCTTCTTATTGTGCTCTTCTTGGCGCTGAATGGCTCTCTACTCATAATCCAACAATAGATTTCTCTTCTAAAACACTTCATTTTAATTCAAAATATTGTATTAATAATTGTCTCGTTATTCCAAATACTTATACAACCTTCATTCCTTCATGCAATTTAATAAACGAAATTCCAAAAAATTCTGATAATTCGGACAACCAAAAAATTGAAGAAATTAACAATTCAGAAGAAAAAATATCTAATGAAATAATTAATAATACTAAGAACCAACACAAGGAACCCAACGAAGACAATAAAAATGTTATCTATCTTTTACCAACTAAATTATCCTCATTTATGGATGTTTTTAGTGAAGTCGCTGCGAACATGCTACACCCTCATCGACAATATGATTGTGAAATTAATTTGAAACCAAACACTAATTTATATTACGGCCCAATATATCCATTTCATCACCAAACAAATGGTTTAACGGAGAGGGTGAACTCCGTTATCGAACAATACTTAAGATGCTATACAAATTTCAAAGGATCTAATTGGAATGACTTTCTTTACTTAGCAGAATTTAGCTATAATAACACCATTCAAGAATTCACTAATCATTCACCTTTCTTCGCTAATTATGGATTCAATCCCAGACATTCTCCCGAAGTCCCCACAAATGTTGAAGTACCTAGAGCAGAAGAACTTGTTAAAAACCTTGCAGAATTAACCAAGGAATTAAAAGAAAATATTAAAATAGCAATTGAAAAACAAGAGAAATATGCCAATAAGCATCGTATGGAATCACCTGAATTCAAGAAAAATGACAAAGTTTGGATCAATAGTTCCCTAATTATAAAGAATGGTAACAAAAAGCTTAAACCAAGAAAATTAGGACCTTTTAAAATCCTAAGCAAAATATCTCCTGTTTCGTATAAACTTGACTTGCCAAAAAATCTTAGGATTCATCCAATCATGCATGTCTCTGACCTTGAACCGTACTTTGAAGATAAGTTTGGAAGAAACCAAGAACCACCACCAATTATCATTAACAACGAAGAAGAGTACGAAGTTGAACAAATATTAGACAAACGAACTCATTATGGGAAAATCCAATACTTGATAAAATGGAAAGGATATCCGCTTTCAGAAGCTTCTTGGGAACCTGAGGAAAATCTTAATTGCCCCAAACTCTTGAAAAAATTCAATAAAAATAATTAAAATAACTTAAACTAGAAAATGAATCTCTATTAAACTTTAAATTTTATAGTATATTATATAATTATATGATTAAATTATATTCTTAAATTATTAATATTAAACTTATTATTATTGTTAAAACCTAATTTTTCCTTTATATTATTTTATAACTTATATAAAAAAAAAAAAAAAAAAAATCTATAATAACTATAAACTTTATTAATATCATGTAACAAAAATAATTATTAAATATGTTATTTCATGTAATTAATTATTAATATCATGTATTATTATTTTTATTATTTCATACTATTAAGCAAAAAAGAAATTCACACTTAAATATTTTATTTATTCATTGTAGTCTAGTTTAACTTTAAGATTCGTCTGGTATCCGAATCCTGGAGGAGGACCATGTAACGAATCGTAGAGTTAGTAAAATTGTTGTTGTAGTCTGGTGGTAATACACCATGACAATGAAGCCGAACTTCTTAGGTTCGACTCACACCCTTTCCCAATCTAAATTATTTTTAGTTAATTAATTAAATTATTGTAGAAAGTTCTAGAGTTTCTTTGGTTAATATTATATAACTAAATGAAACTAGAAAGTTCTATTTTAATAATTATTTTATCATTTTTCTATAAGATTCATTTTCTAGAAAGAAAACTTAATTTTTCGAACTTTCGTTAATCTTAACTTTTTCCGAAACTGTTTTTCCGAAAAAGTATAAATAAGCGTGAATTTCTCAATAAAAAATAATTTTTCTTTGTGCTTTTATTAACTAGTTAAAAGTAATTCGAAATATTACAATAACTAATTAATAATAAAAAAATAATAATAAATTTTATATTTTAATAAAAAATATTAATAAAACAAATTTTTTAAGAAAACGAATTACTTATTAGTGTAGACTTATTGGGTGTAAATCGTTACAATAATAGAGTGCTTGTAGAATTTCTAGGATTTAATTTTAAAGCTTTCGAAAAGGCTGCCCTAAACTTCGGAAATAAATCAAGTAAGTGTACTAATTTAGTATTAATTTCAGTAGAAGCTATTTCTTTAACTAAATCTTCTATCAGATATTCGTCAAATTCTTCTACTAATTTTATGTGCCTTTCTTTATTTTCTTCTTTATTATTCATTTTATTATCACCTTGTGTGGGACTATCTAAAATTTCTTGTGCTCTTTTTAATTTATTAGATTTCTTCACGCTCCTGATATTCTTTTCGGTAATAAAGGAAGGATCTAGGTAGTTTAATTTTTCTGTCTCATTAATAGGTAAGTCATCATTATTCTCAATTTGGTTATTACCTTCTTGAATTTCATTGTTATCATTCTCATTATATATTGAAGTATTATTACTCTCATTAGTATTTTTATTAAAATCTTGATTGCTTATTTCAGACATTAAGACATCTTCTTCGCCCTTGTCTGATATAGTATTACTTTTTAATTTATTTAATTTATTGTTATGTTTATTAGTATTAGTTAATTGTTTATTTTTATTATTTGAACTCACTAAATGATTATTATGATTCATTGCTGTTGTTTGTATAGGAATTGGATTGTTCTTTAATATTTCTCTTCTAGATGGTGTAAGACTCTTACTTTTTGTTTTGGTATTCTTGATGGCGGTAGCAATGACTTCAGGTGAGTTGTTAATTATTGGAAGTGTCTTTGGGTTATTTTCTACTTGGTTGGTTTGTTTACTGGGAGTCATCCTTCTCCCAATTATTGGTTTAAATGGCTAGTACTACTTGATGCTTTTTCTTCCATTTCTGCAAGTTGTTTAAAGGAATAGGGGCAATCCGTAAATTTGTGTCCCGGTTGTGAGCAACGGAAACAGATAAGTCGTTTATTTAAATTATTACCAAAATTGGAAGTATTAACCTCCTTAATTTGATTATTATTTTTGTTATCACCATTTAAGTTAGTGATCGACATGAGATTATTTCCAGGGGTAAAGGCCGCAATATTTCGTTTGTTATTACCGTAAGATTGATTATTATTTTCCATATAGTTTCTATAGTTATTAAAATTTTGACTGTTATATTTTGAATTAGTATTATTATTAATTCCATTTACATTATTATAAGTATTTCCATTGAGGTTTTTATTATTATAATAATTATTATAGTTATTATAATATTGACTATTATTATTATTATCTTTATATCCATAAGTGTTATAATTATTATAATTAGGATTAAAATATCTCTGGATTCCACGACGACGGGATTGTCCTACTAAAAATCCTTGATAGAATGGGTGATTCATAATCGATAAACCTCTGTTATTCTGAGCTATCATCAAATTATTACTATGATAATTATTTTCATTGAATGAAACTGTATTCATCTCTCTCTCTGTTTCTTCTGCAACCTCAGCTACCTTGTAAGCTTCGCTTAATGTTTCACATTCAGCCTCCAATACTCTTGAGCAAGGATACATTCGAGTTTTTATTGCATTTATGTAGTCTTTTACGGAGACAAATTGTTGACGGTCTCTGCTTAGCCTGTGATATAATCTTTTATGTCTATAATTAAATTTTTTTATTGTTTCATTGTTACTAATTTTTAAATCCTTTAGAATAGAACATTTATCATTTTCAGTGATGTTTAAGTATTCTTCGATGCACGATTGAATTTGCTTGAGGGAAGGATATTTCACTTCATTTCCCTTTTTCACTTTAAGAGAATTCAAATCTCCATGTACATCTTCATCTGTGGCTTCTAATACCCAAATGAAGATCTTTCTTGGTTCGACGATGTCATATAATTCTAGGGTTTTAGCTAAGTCGTTAATCCAAGTATCAACGTCTTTGTCATAATCGTTCAAGCGAGGTAGAACCCTTTGTAACTTTTCGGCATCAATCATTTTTTTTTTTTTTTTTTATAATTAATGTTAATGTAAATTGTTAAATGTAGAATTAAGAATAGGTAGAATATTTGTAATTAAATTTTTATATTATTGATATATTATATAATATGATTAATAAAGTATTTTATTTGTAAAAAAAATTTTAAAAAAAGAAAATAAAGAAAAATAAAATAAGATAAAATAAAATAAAAAAAAGAATCTAAATTTTTTTTTTTTTTTTTTTGAAAGGCTTGTTTTATTAGAAAGAAATTAAATCAATATTATTCAAACTATTATTTAATTATTATTATTTTCTTTTCATTGTTTTCATATTATTTTATTTTGCTCGCCCGGATTCTCCACCAAAAATTTATGATACAATATAAGTAATAAAGTATCAGATTTCTATTTATAACGAGGTCGAGCAAATAGGGAATTTGTAAAATAATATATTCCAACTCAAAGATAATAAATAATAATTTACACAAATAATAAAATTTATTTATTTCTTTTTGAATCTTGTTTTTATTTATTTATTTATTTTACATAATTATTACAATTATATTTATATTCCTCTGAATATAATGATTTTTATCTATCTCTAATAATTCAATTTATATTAATATCTTAATAATAATTTTACTTATAATTGTAGGATTCAACTCTTATCCTTTAACTATAAGTAATTACTTAATTATTTAAACTAAACTATAAGTTCTCTAAAACTATTATTTTACTCAATTAGAATTTTTAAAACAACAAGAAAAACTCTCCATTCTCTTCTTTTAAATTTATTAATTAATTTTATCTTGAATATTATTGGCTGTCTAATTAATTTTTAATCTATTTATATAATGATTTAGTATATTATATATTGTAATTATTTTTCACTATATTATTATAGGATTTTCTCTTTTGTTAATTTTCTTGCGTATTTCTAGCTGTATTGTATCAAAAATGGTTTGGTTCGGGGTTTTTATAAAAATTATTCAAAAATTATAAATAAAATTAAAACAATAATAAAAATAAAAATAAAAGATTAATATAAACAAAAAAATAAATAAACAATATAACTTTTTAAAATTTGATTTTTATAATTCTTTTATTAATTTTTTTTTTATTTAAAAATTATAATGTTAGAATTACAATATAAAAAAAAATACAATTTTTTTACTGTTATTTATATTTTTTTCTTAAAATAATAGAAATGGTAAAGCCATTTCTTTGTATAATAAAAATTAATTATTATTAATAATTTTTATATTATTTTTTTTTTTTTTTATTGTTAATATAATTATTATTTACTTATAATAAATAATGCTTATATATTAATCTATTACTAATTATTTATTACTAATCTACTTAATTATATATTTTAAAAGACAATTTTTTTATTTTACAGAAATTAATTCTGTGTTTTAGTAATATTTATTTAATCCTAAAGTTTAATTTTACTAAGTTTAGAAAAATAATATTATTTAAATTGTTAATATAAAATTTATAATCATTTCATCAAATTTATAATATAATATTTATAATAAAACATATAATAATAATATAACTATTTTCTTTTATGTTTAATTTTTTTTTTTTTTTTTTATTAGTAATCATTAATACAATTTTTAATCTGGAATTTTCCAAAGAAATAATTAATATTGATAAGTTTAATATTAATAAAAGAATTATTGATAAGATTTTGATAAACTATTAAGAAAATTGATAAAATAAACTATATAATATTGATAAGGATTTTAATAATAATAAAATATAGATAAGAATAATAAAAGTAGTATAGATAAGGAATTAATATTAAATACACTTTTTTAAATAGTATAATTTAATTTGTACTAATTAGGAATATAGATGAATTTATTAGAATATAGAAAGTTCCAAAAGAATAAAGAATCAAATAATTTATTTAAGGGTTAAATAAATCATTTAAGATGAATAACCAAAAGAACATTATTTGGGCATTCTTTATCAAGATGCCCCCACAAAGACTCAAGCTATACCAGAGCTGAGTTATACTTTACTATATTCTTTACATGAACATTTCTGTTCATTTGAATTCCGGTCTTGACGTCTGCAAGAGTAACAGTATTGAATTGCCTTTTAATTACCTTTAATGGTCCAACAAAGTAGGGTTCCAACTTAGTTCTACTAAAGTTTCTAACAAGCACAAGATCTCCGGCTTTAATTTCTTTAACTTTATTCCAGCTCTGTTTTTCTTCTCGTCTGGCAGCCCAATATTTATTGGCATTCTTGATATTTTCACAAGCTTCCATAGTCCAGCGATAATGATTGATAAACTTTTCCAGTAAGATTTCATCAGATGATTTATTAATTCCCTTAGTCGGTCTAGCTGCGATATTAAAGGGTTGCTGATCTTCTCGGCCATACACTAATTCGAAACTTGAATGATTAGTTGTAGAATTTTTAACTGTTCTAAGAGCCCAAAGAGCCGACGGTAATACTTCGTCCCAATCTCTATTTTCGGTTCCTAGAAGTCGTAATAGCTTGCCTATTTCTTTGTTCCTATTTTCCGTCAATCCATTGCTTTCAGGATGATAAGTAGAAACAAACTTAACATAAACATCGTACAAATCGAGAAATACCTTGGTCATATCGGAAGTAAATTGTACCCCATTGTCAGTAGTAATAACTTGGGGAACTCCATGACGAGCGAAAACTTTAATTAAGAATTTTACTACATCTTTAGAAGTAATACTTTCAGTAGGCTCGGCTTCTACCCACTTAGTAAAGTAATCTACTACTACTAAAATATATTGGTTATTGTTACTTGTTGGTTTTAGCGGACCTATAATATCTAGACCAAGATGTGTAAATGGACCTTCCACTTGAGTTGGAATATTTTCCGTGGGTTCTGGGTACGGTTGCAGTCGATTCAATTGACATTTGGCACATTTGGATATGACTCTTTTAATGTCATTCACCATATCATTCCAGTAGTAACTTTTCCTCAAGCGTTGGTATGTTTTGTAATAACCATCGTGGCCGATTTTATGAGCTTCGAATATAAGTTTTAACTTTTCGTCAGTTTCTGTGACTAATTTCCTATAATTGTTTCCATCAATGAAGTATTCTACTCCATCTATTTTTGTAAACTTTTCGTTAATGAATTCTTTAATAACTTTGGATAGCAGATCGTTTTCTTCATTATTACTAATTTTGGTTGCTAATACTTTCTTTTCTTCAAGATTCTTCATTCTAGATAAGGCATCAGCAACCACATTCTTTTTCCCTTGTTCGTAACGAATGTCAACTTTTAACATACTAGCCGTGAGGCACCATCTAGTTTGTCGAGCATTGTTGGGTTCCTTATTTTTAAATAGTCCAAGTAGGGGTTTGTGATCAGTGTAGACGATAGTTATAAACGGACTTCCCATGATATATGGTTTAAGCTTGGTGATGCAATAATATAATGCTGTTCCTTCTAAGTCTGTTATACCATAATTCTTTTCAGCTTTAGTAAGACTTCGACTTACAAAGTGTACTGGATGTTCTACATCATTTTCATCCTTTTGTAGTAGTACTCCACCAATTCCTTCATACGAAGCATCTGTTCGAATGATAAACTCTTTCTCAAAATCTGGATACTTAAGAATTGGTGCATTAATCAATTTTTCCTTAAGTAGATTAAATCTTTCCTGATGTTGTTCGTTCCATTCATACGTAACTCCCTTTCTAAGCAACTTACAGATAGGAGCAGTTATTTGAGCATAGTTCGGAATGAAATCTCGATAATATCCCACTGATCCTAAGAATGAGCGAAGTTCATGAACGTCAGAAGGAGCTTTCCAATTCTTAATAGCTTCCACCTTACTATCAATTGGTTTTAGTCCTTCAGTGGTAACTCTATGGCCAAGGACATCTACTTCGGTTTGCATAAAGTGGCACTTTTCAATGTTAATTTTTAGGTCATTTTCCTTGAAGATTTCTAATACTTGTTTAATGTGTTCAATGTGTTCTTCAATACTTTTGGAGAAAATGAGGATATCATCAATAAAGTTGAAAACACAATTACCAGAGGAAATAAAATACGATTCATTTCTCGTTGGAAGGTAGCTGGAGCACCAGTTAATCCAAATGGCATGACTTTAAATTGGTAATTTCCGAATCTAGTAGTAAAAGTGGTCATTTCTATGCTATCTTCTTCCATTTTAATTTGGTGATATCCAGAATAAAGGTCCATTGTTGTAAATACAACAGCTCCATTTAAACAATCAAAAATTTCATCAATATTGGGAATTGGGTAAGCATCTTTTTCAGTTCGATCATTTACTCCTCTATAATCTATACATAAACGCCATTTTCCGTTTGGTTTTGGTACCAAGACAATTGGGGATGACCATTCTGAACAAGAAGGTTCGATCAATTGTTTGTGGATTAATTTAATTATCTCGTTCTTAAGTATGTCTGACTTAAATTTTGATAACCTGTAGTATCGTTGTTTAAATGGTTTGGCATTGGCTTTAAGTTTAATTTTGTGGGGTTTAAGTTTTGAAGGTGTAAGTTCTTCTGTGGAAGTTGCTACTACTACAATGAAATTTTCAAGTAGTGCAATAATTGTATCTCGATATTTTTCATTTAAGGAAGCTTTAAAATTTGGATGATGAATATATTCCTTAGGAGGTAATCCTTCGATTTTCTTTAAATTATTCTTTAAGTCTCCTTCTTCAGGAACTTTCTTGAGCATACATAACAATTTGTCTTCTTCTAAAGGTTGATTATTTATTGAGGCAATATTATCAACTAAACCATCTGGTTTAACTTGACAAAGGCAATATCTAATAGGATGAATAAAAAGTTTATTATCAACTTGTGTTTTTAGGTTGATAAGCATATCATAGAATGGTTCTTCCTTATCTATTATTCTAAAGTCGACATCAAACGTAAGATTTCCAATTGTGACAGGGACTCTAATTATTATTCCTTCTGAATACTCATCATTTTGAGTAGCTAAACGAATTTTTCCACGACTAATTCCTATGGGCTCATATTGATTTGGTAACTTATCCAAGTACCTTTTAGTAATTATACTAAGATTACTGCATGAGTCAATAAGCAGTTTACCAGGAACACCATCTACTGAGGCATCTACCATGGCAATATCATCTTCTTGCACTTCTTTACATTTACTAATATAGGAATGATCAATATTATTTACTAATACCGCAGAAGCATAGACATTATCGATGGCACCAGTAATTTTTGACGAGTCTTTTTCTAGCCTAAGACCTTGCGTTACTTGAGCTCGTATTTTTGGCGCAACATTGAACAATTGACCAAAGGTAATATTACATTTAGTAGAGTTAAGATCAGTAGCAACGTCATAATCTTCTACATTGGATACTAATTGGATATTTCTATACATCTTGCTTCTTCTTGTGTTATTTAGTTTTTCAGATTTTTGTAAGTTAGAAATTTTCTCAATCGTCGCTGTCGTACTAGATTCCTGTTTGGTCTTATCCTTCTTTTTCTCTTTTGATTGAATATCTTCTTCAATTATAGTTGTAGGATGGTAATCCATTCTTTTAGCTTCTTCCTCTCTTTCTCTATCTCTCAATTCCTTTTCAATTTTTTTTTCTTTATTGATACTTGGTTGAGCGATAATAGAAGGATGAAGTTGGGTTGGAGGAGGTAGAGTGTCCATATTCTTATCAGTCATTTCTAGTTCTCTTCTTTTTCTAAGAGCAGGAGTGGAAATTGAACGAGGTTGGTCTTTTAGTGTTTTGTACCTTCTCTTTTCTGCATTAGCCTCAACCTTTTTACTGAGTTGATCTAATTTCCTTTTCATGGCACAAAGAATATTGTATTCCTCATCAAAATCAGAAGAACGAAGTTCTATATCTTCCTCGACTTCTTCAATTTCGTTTCCATTAATTTCATTAGAAGACTGATAATTGACAGAAGCTATTTTATTGACGACGGGAGTGCTTCTTCTCCCTATTAATGATTTAAATTTTTACTAAAAAGTTTATTTTTGTTATCTTCGATTATTGCTCTAAGTTTAGGACATTGTTGTTGGTAATGTCCTTTCTCTCCACAGAAATAGCAAGTTTTAATAGTGAGATTCCTCATTTTGTATACTAACTCATCCCTCTCAATTCCCTTATCAATAGGTTTTTGTTCTACTACTGGTTTTCTTCTAAAACTTTGATTTGAGTGATTATTATGATTATTATTCGATGGATTTTGTTGAATACTAGAGTTTCCGTTGTCATTTCCTCTGATTAAACTCAAGCGATCTACTTTTTCAGCAACAGTAAAGGCTTTTTCTAAAGAGATCTCGTCTTTCAATGATACTCTTTTCCAGGCTTCTTTATTATTTTGTAATGATTCCGCATAGTCTAATACGCTCACCTGTTTCTTTTTCTGTTTATTTAACTTTAGATATAGTGACCTGTACCTTTTATTGAAGTTTTTGACTTTTTCAAATCTTCCAATTTTTAAAGCGCGAAGTTCTCTGAGGAGTTGGTTTTGATCTTCCTTCACACCATAAAAAGTTTCCAGAGCTTCAACTATTTGAGGTAATGAGGGATACCCAGTTACTGGATCTTCATTTTCTGAGTCCTCATCATCATCTTCAGATTCTTCATCTTCTTCCTGGTCCTTATTTTCTAGTTGCTGAATAATTTTTCTTGGTTCACCTTTGGAAGTCAGGACACATGCAATAAAAATTTTCTTTGGATCCGTTACATCTTGTAACTCAGCCCATAGTTGTATATCAGAGTACCAAGTCTGGATATCTAAATTTTCTTTAGAAAGAACTTCAATTCCTTTGAGTTCCTTCTTCAATTCCTTGAAATCTAGAGCCATTCTATGGTTTGTCTTGTTGAGATTTGAATAATATAGTAAAATAGGATAATATAATATTGGGTTTTGATAAGGTAACAAGTTGATTACTTCAGTATGGAATTAATAATAATAAAAATAAAATTTTATCCTAGGCTCGAATTCCTCTTCGACCCACCTAGAAGATTTTAGAAAGAAATTTTAAACTAAGTTCGAATTCTTCTTCGACCCACTTAGATATGAATATTTATTTCGTTAAACAGTTGAGCTCGAATTCCTTTTCGACCCACTCAACAGAACTTATTATTTGAATTATATTTATTTAGAAGCTTATATATATATATATATATATTTTTTTTTTTAATAGAAATTAATTTAATATTGTTATTATCAAGTTGAACTACCGACCAAGTTATATATAATAAACTACTAACTTATGGGTCTTTCGTCCGATAATATTCATTCCGTCACCCTATTCACGTGATCTATGTTCCGTCACACGCTTCAGGATCTTAATATTACCCCTACTATCCCCCTCTTGACAGCTAGTAAGGCTTGTTTATGCTGATATAACTTGTTTAATTCAATCTTGATAAGAAAAGTATATTTCAATTATTAATATTAAATTAAAACAAATTTTAAATATAACTTAAGGAATATTAAAAAAAAATTTTTTTTTTTTTTTTTTTGTTTGTTTGTTTGTTTTATTATAAAAAAAAAAGTATAACAAATTTAAAAATATACAAATTTACTAATATTATTAAAAATTTTATTTTATCTTTCTGCTTAACGGCATTTCCGGAAATTTTCCGTACTTATACCAAAACATAGGAAGTAGTATGTAAGTTAGCCCAGCTCGCCTATTACGGCTTCATGTAGCACTTACACCGGGCGCTTCTGCTGTCAAACCAACAGAACGGCCAGAACCCAAGAATAGTTGTCACTACAACCTACCCTTGAGGATAACTAACCTGAAAACTTCCTAATTCTTGCGATTTGACTAAGTACGCTTCTAAATCGTACTAAATCCAATAAGCAAGAAAGACAGGTTATAAAAATTCTAATAATATATAAAGGAAGTTTCACCGATAAAAAAAAATTATCTATCACTTCCTATAATTTTAATAAATAAAAAAAAAAAGTTTTATAAGAAAGCTATTATTTTAATTCTATTTAAATTTTATCCTAACTTTCCCCGATATCTCCACCAAATTTTATGGTTTGGTTCGGGGTTTTTATAAAAATTATTCAAAAATTATAAATAAAATTAAAACAATAATAAAAATAAAAATAAAAGATTAATATAAACAAAAAAAATAAATAAACAATATAACTTTTTAAAATTTGATTTTTATAATTCTTTTATTAAATTTTTTTTATTTAAAAATTATAATGTTAGAATTACAATATAAAAAAAAATACAATTTTTTTACTGTTATTTATATTTTTTTCTTAAAATAATAGAAATGGTAAAGCCATTTCTTTGTATAATAAAAATTAATTATTATTAATAATTTTTATATTATTTTTTTTTTTTTTTTATTGTTAATATAATTATTATTTACTTATAATAAATAATGCTTATATATTAATCTATTACTAATTATTTATTACTAATCTACTTAATTATATATTTTAAAAGACAATTTTTTTATTTTACAGAAATTAATTCTGTGGTTTAGTAATATTTATTTAATCCTAAAGTTTAATTTTACTAAGTTTAGAAAAATAATATTATTTAAATTGTTAATATAAAATTTATAATCATTTCATCAAATTTATAATATAATATTTATAATAAAACATATAATAATAATATAACTATTTTCTTTTATGTTTAATTTTTTTTTTTTTTTTTTTATTAGTAATCATTAATACAATTTTTAATCTGGAATTTTCCAAAGAAATAATTAATATTGATAAGTTTAATATTAATAAAAGAATTATTGATAAGATTTTGATAAACTATTAAGAAAATTGATAAAATAAACTATATAATATTGATAAGGATTTTAATAATAATAAAATATAGATAAGAATAATAAAAGTAGTATAGATAAGGAATTAATATTAAATACACTTTTTTAAATAGTATAATTTAATTTGTACTAATTAGGAATATAGATGAATTTATTAGAATATAGAAAGTTCCAAAAGAATAAAGAATCAAATAATTTATTTAAGGGTTAAATAAATCATTTAAGATGAATAACCAAAAGAACATTATTTGGGCATTCTTTATCAATGTAAGAATCTATAATTATTTTTAACAAAATAATTATATTTTCTTAGTTAAGTTATAATTAATATAACTTTTATTTAACTCATATTTCATTTATACAATTAATTATAATTAATAATTTATTTAATTATATATTAAAATTTTATTTAGTTTAATATTAAAAATTTATTTAATTAAATAATTTTTATACATTTAAAATAATATTAAATTTATTTAATTATTCACTTAATTATTAAATTTATTAGTTTTAGTTTTCTCTCACTCATTAAATCATAAACTAAAACACTATTCTGTATTTTATCATGTATTCTGTATTGTATTAATCATGTATTTTATTATTAATGTATTGTTTTATATTTTTTATGTAAAGTTCTATAAAATAGAACTAAATAGATTAAATTTTAAATTTTATGATCGAAATAATTTTCATTATTTTATTCTTTTATTTTCGATCATTATATTAGATTAAGTAATCGGTTAATTAAGGTTTTTCCAATTACTTCTTAAAAGTAATCGGTTTTACTTAATTAACGCGATGATCGATATGGATAGAATATCGATCAAAAAACTTATCTAGGTTTTTCTTCTAGTCTTTTCCTAGATAAGAGATTTGTTAAGATTAGAACCTCTTTTGATTTTAACCTTATTTTGACAAAAAAGTATAAATAAGGCTCTTGAGTTCTCTTTGAGAAATCAAGAGTTATTATTATAACAATTATAATATAATAATAATAACAATAAGTTTTAACATTTAAAATTTTTAATAAATAATAAAACAAATTATTTTAATAAAACAAATTTTATAATTAAAACTTTTCCTTATCAATTTTAGTGTTTCGTCTATTATAATTCGTTATAATAAACTCGATAATTAGAAAGAACCATAGGTAAGTATGATTCTTTTCTAAACCTTTAATATTAGCAGTTAGAGCTAATATTAATGATTAATAATTTAATTATAATTTTTTAATTAAATTATTACAATAATAACTCTTCTTAGTATAGTTTAATAGAATAGTTAATTAATTTAATAATATAATTAATTTCTAGAATCAAGTAGTACAAAATAATTTAGTGTAGTACAATAAAAATTTTTATGATTAATAATAAATAAAATAATATAAATTATATAGAATAATCTAGAAATTAAAAAAATAAATTAATATATAGTAAATAAATTAAATATTAAAATATAAGTAGATAATATTAGTAAATCAGATCAAAAATCATTAATTAATAATTTAGTATAGAAATTATAAGAATAAATTAATATAAACCATAAATTAAATATTAAAAAATAAGTAAATAGTAATAATTAGTTGGATAAATAATTAAAATCATAAAAAATTAAAAGAATAGATATATAGTAATAAATAATAATAAATAATAATAAATAATAATAAATAATAATAAATAATAATAAATAATAATAAATAATAATAAATAATAATAAATAATAATAAATAATAATAAATAATAATAAATAATAATAAATAATAATAAATAATGATAGTAAATAATAAATGATAAATGATAAATGATAAATGATAAATAATAAAAAAAAAAAAAAAAAAAAAAAAAAAAAAAAAAAAAATTAAACAACAATAAAGAGCAATAATAAAATAAATAATAACAATAATAAGAACACATAAATACACTAACATATGTTTACATGATTTTTAGGGAAATAGAACTGGAAGAAGTAGGCCAAGGAAACAATATAGAAGAACCAAGACTTAGTACAGACCTTAGAAGCAGAAGTGCGTTAGCATCTAGGTAACAGTTTCCGGATTAAGTTTATCTGTCACAGGCAGCGATCTGGGCAGCTCTGGACTGGCCTATCCGATGTGTGGTAGGTTGCAATCGTGGTGTACGCGGGAACATGACACCAGTAATAGGCAAGCTGCTCCCGTCATTAAGTACATACTACTGTTTACTGCTAACGTGCTTCTGGAAAATCGTCTGGAAATGCTTGAGTATTTTCTTATTCAACTGTTTTCTTTCGCCAAAACTTCCTAACTATGACCTTATAATCATAATAAACATATATATATATTTCATAGTTAATATAATTTATAATTTAGGTAAAAATGGAATCCAATAGTAATAACGCCCAAATTCCAAGTGAAGTTGAATCCTCAAAGCTTATAACAGCTTTAACAGAATTTATTCCTACCTTCTTTTCCGCCAACGGAGTGTTATCCAAGGACTTAGCTGATAACAACAAACTTAACGTTAATGAGCTCCTGGAACAGAGTGAATTGTTTTTTAAAAAACATCCCAACTCTTTTTCCACGGACGACTTAGAAATTTCTTATGTTATCAGCATGTTACATGGACCTCCAAAGAAATGGGGACTTTCATTGAAGGCTGATGGGACTTTAAATTTGTTAAGCTATGACACCTTTAAAGATATTTTGATAAGCAATTTTGGGGATACTAAAGAACAGAAGGATGTTCTTATTGAACAACTTCTAAACTTAAAACAACTTCATTTAGGAAGAGCCGCATTATATACTATTGAATTTCGAAGGTTAGCTGGACGTATTGGATGGCCGGACGATGTATTCATTGACCTAATCAAAAGAGGTCTTCTTGAGGATGTTAAAACAGAGTTCAATAAATTAGACAAACCTAAAAGTTTATTTGAGGCAACAAATTCTATTATCAATATTGATAGAAAATGCTTACTTAAGCAAAAAGTAAAGACCAATGACTACAAGCCAAAGAGTAGTAAATCTTTCAAACGAAAAAGAAACGAAACTAACATGACCGAAAACAAATTTAAACGCAATAAGCACCATAAGGGACGAGACAATGGAAGTATTTTATCAGCAAATTACACCCCAAGTCATAATAATAAAATGACTACAACTTTCTTGTTAACCGTTAATAACAAAAAGATTAAAACCAGAATCCTTATTGACTCGGGCTCTGCTAGAAGTTATCTCTGCAAAAGCTTCGTAACAGCAAACAAAATTCCTTATTCAAACCTCTCAAATACGATCAACGTAAAACTTCCTAATGAAAAGAATATGGCTATAAAACAAGTTACAAAACGTCTTAAGCTTACTTTTATGGACCATACTGAAATGTTTGAATTCTTTATCGCAAATCTCCAACTTCAGGACATTTCAGCAATCCTTGGAAGAGATTGGTTAAATCTTCATTCTCCTTATATTGACTATAAGAATAATAAAATCTATTTCTTGGAATCTCACTGTTTTAGTCATTGTCCTTCCGCTAAGGGTAATAAGTTTGTTTTCCATTCATCAGATATTACTGCTTCTCTCTTACCCAGTACTGAATCTGAACATAAGAGAGAAACTTCTCTTGATTCTATAATTCCTGATTCCATATCTGAAGACGAATTAAGCGATATGGATATCTGTGCTGTTTTAATTCAAGATAGTAAAATGAAGGATTCTGACAAAAATGAAGAAATAATTAAAAAATCTCCTACTGGTGCTCCAGTGCTATTTGTTAAAAAACATGACTGCTCTCTCAGACTCTGCGTTGACTACCGAAAACCTAATTCAATTACTATCAGAAATAGCTATCCAATTCCTAGGATATCTGATTTGATAGAATCATTTAAAGGTGCTATTATTTTCTCTCGGCTTGACTTAAGATCTGCCTATAACTTAGCTCGTGTCAAGAAAGGCCATGAATACCTTACTGCTTTTCGTACTCCTTTTGGTCATTTTGAATACCGTGTAATGCCTTTTGGTTTACGTAATGCACCTTCGGTTTTTCAACGCTTTATCCAAGACATTTTTTCTGATGATATTGGCTTGTTTCTCTTTGTCTACTTAGATGACATTATAATATATTCGAAAAACCTTACTGAACATATTAAACATGTTCATCATGTCCTTTCCTTGTTAGTCAAAAATGGTCTCTATGTAAAACTAGAAAAATGTGAATTTCACGTTCCTGAAACTACTTTTTTAGGGTTTGTTGTATCAATAAATGGCCTTTCTATGGATAAAAACAAAGTAAAATCAATTCTTGAATGGCCTACTCCAAAAAACATGAATGAACTTCAAAGTTTCCTCGGACTCTGTAACTACTATAGGAAATTCATAAAGAATTTCGCCATAATTATGGAACCCTTAAGAATACTCCTCAAGAAGAATAACGAGTTCAAATGGAATGATGATGCTGAGAATGCCTTCAAAAAATTAAAACTTGCTTTTACCACAGACGAAATCCTTATCTACCCCGATCCAGATAAGGAATTCACTGTTGAAACTGATGCCAGTGATTTTGCTGTGGGTTGCATTCTTTCTCAAATCAGTGACAAGGATAACGAACTTCACCCTGTCGCTTTTCATTCTAGGTCTTTGTCATCTTCTGAATTAAATTATACAATATATGACAAGGAACTACTCGCTATTATCACCGCTTTTGAAACCTGGCGTCACCACCTTGAAGGGGCTAAGTTTCCTGTTCAAATCATTACCGATCACAGGAATTTATTATATTTTAAAAAGCCTCAACATTTAAACCAACGCCAGATAAGATGGAGCCTCTTTCTTTCTAAGTTTGACTTTAGGATTTCGTTCAGACCTGGATCAAGGTGTGGTAAACCAGATTCGTTGTCGAGACGTCCGGATTATAAATCCGTGGTTTCCCTCCACAACAAAGACCGTCCTTTATTGGATGATAATGCCTTTTGTTGTGCAAACACTATTATCAGTAGCTTGATTGATACCCAACCGACTGACAAATTTTGTGGATCAAGGAGTAGTGAACCAGATTCGTCGTCGAGACGTCCGGATTATAATTCCGTGGTTTCCCTCCACAACAAAGACCGTCCATTATTGGATGATAATGCCTTATGTTGTGCAAACACTGATAATATTAGTAGTTTGATTGATGCCCAAACGGCTGACACATATTGCAAATCTATTTTAGAAAAGATTAAAACTAAGTCAAACACAGTTAAAAGTTCTTTATTTTCTTTAAATGAAGGGGTCTTACATTTCCAAAACAGAATCATCGTCCCATCCACTTTAAGAGCAAGAATTTTGAAATCTTTTCATGACTCACCCACCAACGGACACCAAGGTATTGACAAAACTCTTGATAAAATCAAGAGATACTACTGGTGGCCTAATATGAAGAAAGATATTCATAATTATGTACTTTCTTGTTCAACTTGTGCTAGGTGTAAAATTCGTAGACATAAACCCTACGGAAAAATTCAACCGTTGCCTGTTCCCAATAAACCATGGGAAATTATTGGGGTTGATTTTATAGTTTCGTTACCTAGTTCACAAGATTGCACATGTATTATGGTGGTTTCGGATCATTTAACAAAGATGATCCATTTAGTTCCTTGCTCCGACGTCCCTTCCGCTGACCTGACCGCCAAGATGCTCCTTTACAACGTTTTTCGGTATCATGGATTCCCTAAAATCATTGTCTCTGATCATGGCTCCCAGTTCTCTTCTGAATTTTGGACCTCACTCTGCTCAGCTCTAAATACTAAGCCAAGACTCGCTACTGCTCATCACCAACAAACAAATGGTCAAGTCGAAAGGGCTAATTCCGTAATCGAACAATATTTACGATGCTACTGTTCTACTGCCCAAAATGAATGGTGTTTTTATCTACCTCTTTGTGAAATGGCTTATAACAACTCATTTCACAAATCTATAAACATGTCGCCTTTCTGTGCAAATTATGGTTTTAATCCAGTATGCAATATTGACTCTCCTCCTGTTCTTTTAAAAGATAATGCCTCTGTACTTACTAGGGATTGGTCTGCCCATTTTGATGCCCTTAAAAAGCACCTTATCAAAGCTAAAGAAGATTTCAAAAAGTTTGGTGACTCTAGGAAAGCTTCTGGTCCTACTTTCCATGTTAACGACATGGTTTGGTTGAAAAGGTATTACTTCTCCAATGAACCTGCAAAAAAGCTTTCTAACCAGTATCTTGGACCCTTTAAGGTCATAGAAGTGAGGGAAAGAATGAACTACCGGCTTGAATTACCAGAAAATCTTCATTTACACCCGGTATTTCATATCTCGCAGTTGGAGCCTTATACTGAAAGAGACATAGGATTAAAGGAACCATCACCATAAAGGGAGCAATGTAAGAATCTATAATTATTTTTAACAAAATAATTATATTTTCTTAGTTAGGTTATAATTAATATAACTTTTATTTAACTCATATTTCATTTATACAATTAATTATAATTAATAATTTATTTAATTATATATTAAAATTTTATTTAGTTTAATATTAAAAATTTATTTAATTAAATAATTTTTATACATTTAAAATAATATTAAATTTATTTAATTATTCACTTAATTATTAAATTTATTAGTTTTAGTTTTCTCTCACTCATTAAATCATAAACTAAAACACTATTCTGTATTTTATCATGTATTCTGTATTCTAACATGTATTCTGTATTGTATTAATCATGTATTTTATTATTAATGTATTGTTTTATATTTTTTATGTAAAGTTCTATAAAATAGAACTAAATAGATTAAATTTTAAATTTTATGATCGAAATAATTTTCATTATTTTATTCTTTTATTTTCGATCATTATATTAGATTAAGTAATCGGTTAATTAAGGTTTTTCCAATTACTTCTTAAAAGTAATCGGTTTTACTTAATTAACGCGATGATCGATATGGATAGAATATCGATCAAAAAACTTATCTAGGTTTTTCTTCTAGTCTTTTCCTAGATAAGAGATTTGTTAAGATTAGAACCCCTTTTGATTTTAACCTTATTTTGACAAAAAAGTATAAATAAGGCTCTTGAGTTCTCTTTGAGAAATCAAGAGTTATTATTATAACAATTATAATATAATAATAATAACAATAAGTTTTAACATTTAAAATTTTTAATAAATAATAAAACAAATTATTTTAATAAAACAAATTTTATAATTAAAACTTTTCCTTATCAATTTTAGTGTTTCGTCTATTATAATTCGTTATAATAAACTCGATAATTAGAAAGAACCATAGGTAAGTATGATTCTTTTCTAAACCTTTAATATTAGCAGTTAGAGCTAATATTAATGATTAATAATTTAATTATAATTTTTTAATTAAATTATTACAATCAAAAAAGTGAAGCAGTCAGTTTGTCCGAGTGGTTAAGGAGTCAGACTTGAAATCTGGTGGGCTCTGCCCGCGCAGGTTCAAACTCTGCAGCTGACGAACTTCAATGATTGGGGTGTTAGCTCAGCGGTAGAGCAATTGACTGCAGATCAATAGGTCTTCGGTTCAAATCCGGAACGCCCCTTTATTTTTTTTTTATTTTTATTATTTCTAATTTCATAATTTATATTTTATTTTATTTTTATATTATTTTATTTTTTATACTCTTTTTTTTTTTTTTTGGTATTTATTGAAAAAAAAAAAGTTTATTACCTAGTCTAATTATTAAAAAAAAAACTTTGCATAAAAATATATATATATATATAAATAAAATAAAAATAAAATCATGACTAAAGAAAATATGCCCCCCATAAAATAACAAATTTTTTAAAGTATTATTTTTAAATATTTTTTTTTTTTTTTTTTAAAATTTATTTAATATTATTTATTTTGGATACATCACATATATTCAAAATAAAATATAAAAAATTTTTATTTTAGTTAATAATATTATTGTTATAAATAGTAGTTATATATTATTGAATTATTAATTATTTAATAATAGTTTAATACTAATATATATAAAATAAAAATAAAGAGATTATACAGAATATTTTATTGTGGTTTAGTTAAATTTAGTAATTAAAAATAAATTTAAATTGATAACGAAAATTTTAATAACTAATTAAATAGATTTGATTATTTTCAATATAACATAATACAAAAGAAATATAATATTAATATATTAAGTGGGCAAGGACAATATTCTTGGCTAAAGATTTTTAATACATTATAATGGAATCGGATCGATAATTCAAAAAGGAATTATAAGTTAATTAGTGATTTATTAACTTAAGATTTCTATTTAGTAATATTTGAATAATATTGGAAAGTTCCAATTATATAGAATAGAATAATCTATAAGGTTAGAATAATTTATATTATTCTAGCACAATTAGTATTATTTGTTCATTCTGTATTAAGATGCCCCCGCTAAGACTCAAGCTAGGTAGAAGCTGAGTTAAACTTGACAATATTTTTCAAATGAACATTACGATTCATTTGTATATTAGTAGCAGGATCAGCTAAAGTGACTGTATTGAATTGTTTCTTTACCACTTTCATAGGTCCAACAAAGTAAGGTTCTAATTTAGTTCGATTAAAGTTTCTTACTAGTACTAAATCACCTGGTTTTATTCTTTTAGCTTGATTCATACTGGTCTTTTCTTCTCTCCTAGTAGCCCAATACTTCGAAGCATTTTTGATATTAGATGCGGCCTCCATTACCCATTGGTAGTGTGATACAAATTTTTCCAGTAGAATTTCGTCAGAAGACTTATTTATACCCTTAGTCGGTCTGGCAGCAATGTCAAAAGGTTGTTGGTCCTCCCTTCCATAAACTAATTCAAAACTTGAATGGTTGGTGATTGAGTTTTTAGTAGTTCTTAAAGCCCAAAGTGCAGATGGTAAAATTTCATCCCATTCTTTGTGTTGTTGTCCTAGTAATCGTAATAATTTTCCAATTTCTTTATTACGATTCTCAACTAAACCATTGCTTTCAGGATGATATGGAGTGATAAATTTAACATATACATCATATAAATCAAGGAAGATTTTTGTCATATCTGATGTAAATTGTGTTCCATTATCAGTAGTGATAATTTGAGGTACACCGTGTCGAGCAAATACATTAATTAAAAATTTTATCACATCCTGAGAAGTAACATTTTCAGTGGGCTCTGCCTCAACCCATTTAGTAAAATAATCAACAACAACGATTATATATTGATTATTATTTCTGGTTTTACTTAGAGGTCCTATAATGTCCAATCCTAAGTGTGTAAATGGTCCTTCCACTTCAGTTGGTTTATCTTCCGTTGGTTCAGGGTATGGTTGAGATTTATTTAATTGACATTTTTCACATTTACCTATAATTCGCTTAATGTCATTAACCATATTGTTCCAATAGTAGCTCTTTTTCAAACGTTGGTATGTCTTGTAATAGCCTTCGTGTCCTATACTGTGTGCTTGAAAAATTAATTGAAGTTTTTCTTTTGTATCTGTAACTAATTTTCTATAATTATTGCCATCAACAAAGTAGTCCACACCATCAATTGTCGTAAATTTTTCTTCAATAAATTCCTTAATGGTTCTTGAAAGCAGGTTTTCATCTTGTTCCTTGATAATTTGTGTTGTTAAGACAACTTTTTCTTTTTCATTTTTCATTCTTGATAAAGCATCTGCGACAACATTATTCTTTCCAGTTTCATATCGTAAATCAATTCCTAACATACTGACAGTCAAACACCATCTAGTATGACGAGAATTTTGTGGTTCCTTACTTTTAAGTAATCCGATTAATGGTCTATGATCTGTATATACTATAGTTTGCTTAGGATTTCCCATAATATAAGATTTTAATTTATTAATACAGTAAATTAGAGCAGCACCTTCTAGATCCGTAATTCCATAATTCTTTTCCGATTTAGATAAACTTCTACTAATATAATGAACGGGATGCTCCTTTCCAGTTTCATCATCCTTTTGTAAAAGCACACCTCCTATTCCATCATAGGAAGCATCTGTTCTTATAATAAATTCTCTATCGAATCTAGGAAATCTTAATATTGGGGCATTGATTAATCTTTCCTTAAGAATTTTAAAACTTTCTTCTTGTTCCTTTTTCCATTCAAACTTAATACCTTTTCTTAATAGAGTGCAGAGAGGAGCAGTAACTTTTGCAAAGTCCTTAATAAAATTTCTATAATATCCAATGGCTCCTAAAAATGATCGAAGTTCATGAATGTTAGAGGGAGCCTTCCATTCTTTAATAGCTTCAACTTTGTTTTCCAATGGACTTAAACCTTCTGAGGATACTTTATGTCCAAGTACTTCTACTTCAGTTTGCATGAAAGAACACTTTTCGATATTGATTTTTAACTTATGTTCCTTGAATATTTCTAAGACTTGTTTAAGATGTTCTAGGTGTTCTTCTTCAGTTCTTGAGTAGATTAAAATATCATCTATAAAGTTATAGACGCATTTTCCTATTAAGGGAAATAGTATACGGTTCATTTCTCTTTGGAATGTAGCTGGAGCACCTGTTAAACCGAAGGGCATTACCTTGAATTGGTAGTTTCCGAACTTAGTTGTAAAGGTAGTGATTTCAACACTATCATCATCCATTAATATTTGATGATAACCGGAATAAAGATCTAATGTTGAGAAGATTTTTGCTCCATCTAAGCTATCAAAAATTTCCTCAATATTTGGTAAAGAATAAGAATCCTTCTTAGTTGCTTCATTTACTTTCCTATAGTCAATACACAGGCGCCATTTACCGTTCTTTTTAGGCACAAGTACTACTGGTGATGACCATTCTGAACATGAAGGTTCAATTAATCGTTTATATATGAGTTTGGTTAATTCTTCTTTTAAGATATCTGTTTTTAATTTACTAAGTCGATAAAATTTTTGTTTAATAGGTTTAACTCCTTCCTTAAGAATAATTTTGTGTGGTGATAAATCTGAAGGTGTTAATTCTTCAGAAGAAGTTGCAATTATATCAATATATTCTTCAAGTAATTTAGTAATAGCTTCTCTATAATTTGAATTAATTGTACTTTGAAAAACTGTGTCATATATATATTTTATGGGTGGTAATCCTTCAATCGTTTTCAATTGTTGCTTAGCTTCTTGGTGATTCAATGCTTTGATTACACATAATAATTTTTCTTCGTCATCATATTCATTATTAATAGGTGTAATTTCTTCAATTAAACCTTGATCATTAAATCGACAAAGACTATATCTAATTGGATGTATAAATAACTGGTTATCAATTTGAGTTTTGAGGTTGATTAATATATCATAGAATGGATCCTCCTTGTCTATAATTCTACACGTAACAAGTAGTTCTAGTTCATTAATTTTTACGGGAACTTTGATTAACACATCTTCTGAGTAATCATCATTCATCGTTGCTAAACGTATTCGTCCTGCACTAACTCCTATAGGTTCATACTGATAAGGTAATTTATCTAAAAATTGCTTTGTGATAATACTTAAGTTGCTACATGAATCTATTAAAGCCTTACCATGAACTCCATCTACTATTACATCAACCATAGCAATATCATCTTCTTGTGGTTCATGATGTTTACTTTTATATGTATGATCTATATTGTTCGTTATTATTGTAGTAGCACACATATTATCCACTGCACCTGAAATTTTAGTATTATTCTTTTCTAATTTAAGTCCTTGTGATACTTGAGACCGTATCTTTGGAGCAACGTCCAATAATTGTCCAAATGTAATATTGCAATTACTGGAGTTTAAATCTTTGATCACGTCATAACTATCACAATCAGTTTGCATTTGTATTCTTTTTGGAATTCTAGTTGGCATAATTTCAGTTGATTTTTCTGATGATTTTTCTTGAATTAATTTATTTAAAGTTTGTTTAGAATTATTTCCTTCCTGAGAAGTTTCATCATTAATAATATTAACATTACTATTTTTATTATTTTCCACAGAAGTACTAGTACTAGCTCTTTCCTTATCTCTTAGCTCTTTCTCAATCCTCTTTTCTTTCTCTATTCTGGGTTGAGCCATAATCGAAGGATGTAATTGAGTTGTTGGCTTTTTGACTGGTCGCGATGTTCCCCTTAATTGATTTTCTTTTTGTTTTCGTAAACCTGGAGTAACTATTGGCTTAGGATCATCTCTTAGACTACGGTGAACCCTCTTTCCTCTTTGGTCACTAGTCTCTTCATCTTTAGGATTTGCCTTTCTCTTTATAACGTTTACTAAGTAATCCAATTCTTTGGAACCATCCGACTCATCATCAAAATCTTCGTAATAATCCGTAGTAGTACCTTCTTGGAAATCAGCAATTTCTTCATAATCATCATCTTCTTTTAAGTCAACTGTTTTGGGACGATGGCAGACTGAAGCAATTTTTTTGACGATGGGAGTGCTTCTACTCCCTTTTAGTGGTTTAAATAATTTTCATAAAACTTCTTGCGGTTATTTTCCAATATAGAATTTAATTTAGGACAGTTTCGTTTGGTATGTCCTTCATTGCTACAAAACCAGCAAGTACTAATTTTCATTTCTTTCATCTTGTTAGTGAGATTTTCTATAGATACATTTTTGTGGGTTTTTGGTTTGTTAAAATCATTTGAAATGTTCTTATTAAAATTACTTTTAGAGTTAAGGAGATTGTAACGAGTCTTATCATAATATTCAGTACTATTTTTAATAGATAAACGATCAACTTTTTCAGCTATAGCGAATGCTTTGGTAATAGAAATATGGTCTTTAAGCATAACCTTTCTCCATGCGTCAGGATTATTGGTTAAGGAATCTGCATAATCTAAAACACTAATTTTTCTTCTTCTCTTTTTATCCAATTTATGGTACAAAGATCTATAACGGACATTAAAATCTTTAACTTTCTCGTTCTTCTTTATTTTCATGGAACGCAATTCTCGCAACAAGTTGGTTTGATCTTCTTTAAGTCCATAAAAGGTCTTTAGATGATTTATTATTTCATCAAGGCTTGGGTAGGTGTTAGTAGATTCATTTTCTTCATCATCTTCTCCTTCACTATCGCTATCGAAATCAGAATCTTCATCTTCAGTAAGATCATTTCCATCTTCTAGTTCTTGGATAATTTCTCTTGGTTCTCCAGAAGCCGTTAATATACAAGCAGTAAAAATAGTTTCAGGATCCTTGATATGTTGGTATTTTATCCATGCCTTTAACTCATTTGCCCAGGAATTGATGTCAAGGTTTTGTTTAGTAAGCTTTTCAAAATCTTTTAATTCTTTCTTTAATTCTCTGAAGCTAAGCTTATCTTCTGGAGTACTCTCTGTTGGAGTACTGGAAGTACTGGATGTTCTCATAAAATAAAATTTATTGTATCTATAGAATGCTCTTGAAAGGTGTCATGCCACGCGTGTGCCACGGTTACTATTTTCAATATAAAAAATAGCAGTCCAGAGCCTACTAGCCCAATTACTATGTAGGATAAACTTAACCCGGAAATCTATGCACGAATATTAGTTTAATTTAATATTAATTAATATTTTTAACAATTAATAATAATTAGTTAAAAATATAAAAATTGTTTTCTTTTTTAAAAAAATATTTGTTTTATTAGAAAAATTATTTATTAATATTATAATTTTATCCCCAATGTATTAATTTATTATTATATTCCCCGATATCTCCACCAATTTTTCATGGTATGGTTCATATAATTTTAGGAATATAATAATAATTAACACAAATAATAAAATTACAATAAAAAAAAAATAATTTGTTTTAAAATCAATATTTATTTATTTAAATTTATAAAAGAAAAATAATAATATAATTATTTATTTAATAAAAAGAAAGTTATTGATTATATTTTATTTCACTAAAATTACATGTATTTATATTTTTTTATCAAATTAAAATTTGTAAAGCCTAACTATTTTTTTAATAAACTAATTACTAATTATTTTTATAAATAAAACATTTAAATTGAAATTGAATTATTATTTTAGTTAATAATATTATTGTTATAAATAGTAGTTATATATTATTGAATTATTAATTATTTAATAATAGTTTAATACTAATATATATAAAATAAAAATAAAGAGATTATACAGAATATTTTATTGTGGTTTAGTTAAATTTAGTAATTAAAAATAAATTTAAATTGATAACGAAAATTTTAATAACTAATTAAATAGATTTGATTATTTTCAATATAACATAATACAAAAGAAATATAATATTAATATATTAAGTGGGCAAGGACAATACTCTTGGCTAAAGATTTTTAATACATTATAATGGAATCGGATCGATAATTCAAAAAGGAATTATAAGTTAATTAGTGATTTATTAACTTAAGATTTCTATTTAGTAATATTTGAATAATATTGGAAAGTTCCAATTATATAGAATAGAATAATCTATAAGGTTAGAATAATTTATATTATTCTAGCACAATTAGTATTATTTGTTCATTCTGTATTATCAAAAAAGTGAAGCAGTCAGTTTGTCCGAGTGGTTAAGGAGTCAGACTTGAAATTTGGTGGGCTCTGCCCGCGCAGGTTCAAACCCTGCAGCTGACGAACTTCAATGATTGGGGTGTTAGCTCAGCGGTAGAGCAATTGACTGCAGATCAATAGGTCTTCGGTTCAAATCCGGAACGCCCCTTTATTTTTTTTTTATTTTTATTATTTCTAATTTCATAATTTATATTTTATTTTATTTTTATATTATTTTATTTTTTATACTCTTTTTTTTTTTTTTTTGGTATTTATTGAAAAAAAAAAAGTTTATTACCTAGTCTAATTATTAAAAAAAAAACTTTGCATAAAAATATATATATATATATAAATAAAATAAAAATAAAATCATGACTAAAGAAAATATGCCCCCCATAAAATAACAAATTTTTTAAAGTATTATTTTTAAATATTTTTTTTTTTTTTTTTAAAATTTATTTAATATTATTTATTTTGGATACATCACATATATTCAAAATAAAATATAAAAAATTTTTTATTATTTAATAAGATGAACAAACTACTGAAGGAAAAGATCAATTATCTGAAGAAGAGGACCAACTAACTGAAAGTGTAGTAGTAAGTATGATAAGTATCAAGATAATGAATAGTGTAATTAGTACTGTTGGCAATGTAAGTGAAGGTTTGTCAATCAGAATTTGGAAAACTGCAAAACTAAGAAGATCATTACTAAGAGAACTATTATGAAATTTAATAATGCAAAATATGGTAAAAAAGGAAGGCAAATGCCCTCTCATATCCAATGAATTCACTTAAGTTAGAGCCCTTATTATATGTAATAAATAAGAAAATTCATTCAAGGAGTTATCTCCTTTTTCAAATTTCTTAACCAATAATAATATTCCTTTCTACTTTACAATAAAAAACTTTTTCTATTTTTAACTTTCTTGGATTCTTGGATTATTAGTTTATAATTTTTATTTTATTAAAATGATTTAATTATAAATATTACTTTAATATTTAAAATATATTATATTTTTTATTATTAAATATTTTTATTTTTATTTAGTTATTTTTCATTTATTTTAATATTTAAAGTTATTTTTACATATAAAAATATTTACCCGTGATTTAATAGATCAATGAATGCTATCCATAAAAAAGAGCATAAAACTAAATTAAAAAGAAAAAGAAAAAAATAAATTCTTTTTTTTTAATGTGCTATTGTGTTTTTTTTTTTTTTTTATTAAAGAAAAATGAAATTAAAATTTTAAAAATGTTGATCAATAAAGTAATATGATCAACTAATTATGATTATGAGGTAGCTTTTGAATTAACCTTTTCTACATTTTTTTTTATATTTTTTTTTATATTTATTTTTATATTTATTTTTATATTTATTTTTATATATTTTATTTCATTTTATTTTTATATTTTATTTCATTTTATTTTTATATATTTTATTTCATTTTATTTTTATATATTTTATTTCATTTTATTTTTATATTTTTATATTTATTTTTATATATTTTTATATTTTTTATATTTTTTATTTCATTGTATTTTCTTGTATTAAATTGTAAATAATTCATTATTTTGTCTTCTTTTCCTTCTTCTTCTTATTATTTAGTATTGTTGTTGATGTGAAGTTAAGAAGAATTGAAATATATATATGAAAAAAAAAAAAAAAAAATAAATGTATCTTTTATTATGATTTAATTAATATTTTCAGAAATTTATAATAGAATAAATATAATAATAATGATTAAATTCTAACTCTATAAATGATATATACGTATATATATAATTATATAATTATATTTATAATAAAGGACATGCTTTAAATAATCTTAAATTTATGATTTTAATGATTCAATCTATTTGAATAATTCATTTGTCAAAAAAAAAATAGTATAAGTAATAAATGAAAAACTGGTAAAAACATATATATATATATGTAAAAATACATGAAAAGTTGGATAAAATATTAGACATCCAAAATAATATAAAATTTATGTATATACCTAAACTATTTGGTGTACCAAATAATATAGTAAATTAATAATAAAAAAATATTACAACATAAATAATTATAAAATTATCCTAACCCAATTATTATTTAACAATTAAATACAAAAAAAAAAAGTATTAATAACTATATTTAATAACAAATAAATGATTCTTTTAAATAATAATAGTTTATGGTATAGTTTAAATAAAGAATAATTTTTTTAATAATATTATATTTTATTTTTTAAAAGAATAATACTTTTAAATAATAGTAATAATGTTTTGTTTTTTTTATTTTTTTTTATGATTCATTAAATTTTAACTTTAATATATTTATTATTTATTTAACTTTTAATTTGGAATATTAAATTTAAATTAAATTTATTATATTTTATCTTTATTTTTATGTATTTCAAACTTTATTTATTATAAAAATAATATAATTAAAGATATAAAGAAACACTAATAAAATATATTAATAAATAAATAATAAAAAATAAATTAATAAAAAATATTTAACGAGGTTAGATATAAAAAAATCTTTTAATAATATTAGCAAAATGATTATTATAGAATTATTTTATTAATAAAATAAAGAAAAAAAATAGTTATTATGCAATTATTATTAATATTAATTTCTTTTTTTTTCTCTTTATAAATTCATTCATTTCTATTTATATTTATATAATACTTCTGAAATATAAGATGTTTAAATATATCAATATTTTATATCATTCATTCATTCATTCATTTTTTTTTTATCTACATATATTTATTTAGTTAAGTTGCGTATTATTAATTATTTATATCATTTGAAATGACTTATTTTTTTTGTCATTATCATAGTATGGTTCTTCTTTGAAATATAAAATTAATTGATTGATTAATTGATTAATTAATTAATTAATTAATAAAAAAAAATTCTCACTATCGAATAGATATTTTCCATAATTAAATTAACTTTTCCCATCATAAACTATAATATTTCTATGGATAAGTTATATAAAGTTAACTTTTTTTTTTATTTTTATTTTTTTTGTTTTATTTTAAAGAGTTAAATATTTTCCATAGTGTATTAATTTTTCCCTTCTGAAATTAAATGTCTACTTTTATATATGATTAATTAACTTTAATTATCTTAATTTTAAAATATAGAAAAAAGTAGAAAATGACTCTTTTATTTTTATTTTTATTATGTTTTATTTTAAAGAGTTAAATATTTTCCATAGTGTATTAATTTTTCCCTTCTGAAATTAAACGTCTACTTTTATATATTAATATTTAATTTTTAATTATCTTAATTTTAAAATATAGAAAAAAGTAGAAAATGACTCTTTTTTTTATCACAATAACAATAAAAATAAGTTAGTTGTGACGTAATTGTGGTATAATTTTATTGTTTCAAATAAATTTTTAAATTAATGACAAATTAATTTACTATAAGTAAAATACTTATTGATGATAAAAAAAATTGTAGAGAGTCATTTTGAAATTATTAGTAAATAAAAGAAATATAGTAATAAATGAAATAGTATACACTTTTAAATAATAATAATAATAATAATATATAAGAAAAATAAAATATGCATAAAAATAAAAAAAAAATAATATTATATAAAAAAATAAAATAATATAATATAAAAATAAAATAATATAATATAAAAAAAAAATAATATTATATAAAAAAATAAAATAATATAATATGAAAAAATAAAATAATATAATATAAAAATAAAATAATACAATATAATAATAATAATAAATATATATATAATAAAACTATGAATAAATGTTACTATTGTCTTATATAATTAAATTTAATTTTCTCAAATTTGATAAAAATATCTGAAATTATTCAAATATAAAAAATGTGAAAAGTGAATCATTAAAAATGAAGAAAAGAGAAACCTTTCAATTATTATTATATAACTTTCCAATGTTTCTTTCAATATAATTATTAGAAAATAATTTTTTTTTCTTTTTTTAAAATAATAATAAATAATTATTATAATTTTTTATATGACAATCAACTTTTACTTATTATTATTATTACTAATGATTTAATTAAAAAAAAAAAAAAACGTTTTGTACTACATATGATCAAAAACTTTATTATATTGATAATTTATTTATTATTTATTAATAAATAATAAATAATTAAATAATAAATATTAAATATTAAATAATAAATAATAAAAAGAGTATTTATTAATAAATAATAAATAATAAATAATAAAAAGAGTATTTATTAATAAATAATAAATAATAAATAATAAAAAGAGTATTTATTAATAAATAATAAATAATAAATAATAAAAAGAGTATTTATTAATAAATAAATAATAAATAATAAAAAGAGTATTTATTAATAAATAATAAATAATAAATAATAAAAAGAGTATTTATTAATAAATAATAAATAATAAATAATAAAAAGAGTATTTATTAATAAATAATAAATAATAAATAATAAAAAGAGTATTTATTAATAAATAATAAATAATAAAAAGAATAAAGAAGAGTATTTATTAATAAATAATAAATAATAAAATTTTTTAAGAACAATAATAACGAGTTAAACAATAAAATAATAAAATGAATATGAATATGAATGTGAATAATATGAAAATAAAAAAAAATTTTTTTTTTTTTAATAGAGATGTTCCTATTTTTAATTAACAAAAATTTCATTTCATTTTTTAATTAATAATTAAATAGACAATAAAATTATTTCCAAGTTAAACCTGAAAATAATTTTTAATTAATCATCTTTTTTTTTCTTCTTTTTCTTCTTTTTCTTCTACTTTTTCATTTTCTTCTTCTACTTTTTCTTCTCTATTTTTTTTTTCTTATTTCCTTTAAATTCGTTAGTGTAAAAATATTAAAATTAGTAAAGATTATATTAAAGATATATAAAAAAAAAAAAGATAAACATTGACTAACAAAAAGTTCTAAAATAAAAATTTTTGGCCGCATGTGTGTAATTTTGAATTATTATTTATATAAAAAATTACTAATAATTGAAGTATTTCAAGTTTTATATGGATAATAATTGTTATATTAATTATTGTTATAGTTTATTTATTTATTTATTTATTTATTTATTTATTTATTTATTTATTTATTTATTTATTTATTTATTTATTTATTTTATATTTTTATTTTTAATTTATGAAAAAAAATTTCTTTTCATAAATTAAAAATATTTTATTGTTCCTAATTTATTTATATTAAAATATATTCCATTTTATTATTATATTAAATTATACAATACAATATATAAAAGTAACGTATATTAACAGTATAATATATATGATATAAATTAGAAATGATTAACTTATGTTCATATGTTCATATAAATTAAAAAAAAAGATTTTTGTAAAAAAAAAAAAAAATTAATTTATGACAATTAATTTAAATATGGAAATTTGAATTTTACAGTCATTTTGTTCATATTAAACTTTAAATAATAATAAAATGGTTTGCATAACTATAATTATTAAATAAAATGATATAAAATGGGTTAGGATAAATTATTATAAAAATATTCATAATTAATTATTTTTTAAAATTTCCATAAATTAAATTCTAAAACTAATTTTCTCTATCTTAAAATAGAACCTTATTTAATATATTTTTGGATTTATTAATATAACTTTTATTCATTGAAAGATAAAGATAAAAAAAAAAAAAAAAAGATAATAAACAATAATAGAAAAAAATTATAATTTCTTTTCTATAATAATATATATATAAAAAGTATATAAATATAATATTAAAGTACCAAATTTATTTTAAATTTAATTTCTTTTTTCTATTCATTTTTCAATGTTTAACTATCATTTACAATAAATTTGTAAATATGAACATTGTAAAATAATTAATATATATAAATTTTGTTATTTATTTTTTTTCTTTGAAATTTAGAAATTTTAAAATAATTTAAAATAATATAATTCAGTAAAATATATAGCTAGAGGTTATATATAATTTAAATTTACATAAAAACTATTTTCTTTAATTTTTTTTAAATAAAAAAATTAATCATAATCAAAATGAAAACATTAGCTTTAACTCTTTTAGGGTTAATTACATTATGCATTCCAGCATGTTTCTCTGTTGAATATAACTGGTATAATACTAATGTATGAATAAAATTTAAGAACAAAAAAAAAAAATAAATTCATATAATAAATATAAATTTAATATAAGAGAAAGAAAAATATTAAAATTAAAAACTAATTTAATCAATTGATTTTTAAAATAATATATATACATAATTTTTATCTATTATTATTATTATTATATATAAATAATAATAATAAAATAAAATAAAATAAAGATTGGTGGTGGAGGTTTCGTCACCAATTTAATTTACAATCCTGCAGGTAAAAATCATATTTATATATAAATATAATAATAATAATAATAGAATACAAGATATAACAATAATAAAAAAAAAAAAAAAAAGATTTATATATAATTTAAAAAAAAATTAATAAAATATGTTTAAAAAAATGCTTAATAATTATTAATATTAATATATTATATATTTATAATATTTATATGTTAATGACAATGATAACTAATTGCTATCAACATATGTCCAAAATATATTGAAATAATAATATCAAAAAATTTGAATTTTTTTTTTTCACCTTTCAAAAAACGATATCACGTTTATAAATAATTAATGTCAATTATGAAATAAATTTTTTTTTAAAAAAAAAAACATATATATTTATGTATCAATATATCTATATTTATGTTAAATATATAAATATATAAATATAGAGGAAGGATTATTATATTTAAGAACTGATATGGGTGGTTCTTATCGTTACGATCAAGCCAACAAATCTTGGATCCCTATTCAAGATGTATTCAGTGGTAGTGAATGGTGGTTATTTGGTTGTGAAAGTATTGGTATTGATACGAAGGAACCCAATCGTGTCTATATTGCTGCAGGTACCTACATGAGTTACGGTGAAAATGGAGCCATTATTAGTTCTGATGACTATGGTAAAACTTGGAAGCATCGTTGGGATGCTCCTTTCCACTTTGGAGCTAATGATGATGGTCGTGGTCGTGGTGAAAGACTTGCTGTCAATCCCGTCGACAATAACATCATTTACTTTGGTACCAGAAAATCTGGTTTATACAAATCAAGTAATTATGGTGAATCTTTTGAACAAGTAAAAGGATTCCCCACTAACCACGATATTCCATTCATTCTTTTCGTTCCAGGTTCTAAGGGAAAAACCATCATAGTTGCTACCGATGATACGAAGGCACCACTGTACATAAGTAATGATGGTGGTTCCAGTTTCAAGCAAATTAGTGGCCAACCAAATATCGGTTACTATCCACAACATGGAGCTTTCAGTGCTGATGGTAAATATTTATATGTTACCTATGCCAATTCTATTGGTCCAAATGGAGCCACACAAGGAGACGTTTACCGTATCAGTCTTCCAGATTACAAATTTAAGGAGGTTACTCCAGTTCATGGATCCTATGAAACACAACAATTTGGTTACACCGGGGTTCAAACCAGTGGTACTAATCCAGGTGTTGTTATTGTCTCTACCTTGAATCTTTGGTGGCCAAGCGATGAATTGTACATGAGTAGTGACTATGGTGAGACTTGGTCTGAAGGAGTTGCCAGTCATGCTGAATTAGATATTAGTGAATACCCATGGCTTGATTTCGGTAAAGCCGACAATTTGAAATTTGGATGGTGGATAGCCGCCTTAGCCATGGATCCCTTCAATGATAATAACGTTTCCTACGGTACTGGTGCTACCGTCTACACCACCACGGATTTCACTAATGCAAAGAAGAATGCCGTTACCCATTGGGCTCCTAATGTTCGTGGATTTGAAGAAACAGCTATTAATGATATTGAAGCACCACCTGCTGGACCAGGTATTCCACAACTTTTAACTGCATTGGGAGATCTTGGAGGTTTCACCCAAGATGATATCCATGAAACCGTAGAGATGTGGGTCAATCCAACCTACACCACGGGTAACTCAGTAGAATATGCAGTCTCCAACCCCAAAATTGTAGTTTCCTGCGGTACTGATAATGCAGCCTATTCCACCGATGGAGGTCACTCCTGGACACCAATGAAATCCTTACCCTATGAAAAGGCCACGGGTGGTCATATTACCATTTCAGGGGATGGTAAGGTAGTGACCTGGATTCCAAACCAATCACAAAAGCCATACTACACCACCAACTATGGTGCCTCTTGGACTGCAGTCAACAGCTGTAATAACTGTATTCAAATTCGACCAGATGGTAAGAATCCAACGTTGATGTACGGTTATGACCATCAAGATCTATACATCAGTGAGGATGGAGGTAAAACGTACAAGAAGCAAGCAAGCAACATGAGTTCCGGACAGTTGATGTCACCCTATGAAGTTGAAGGTCATTTATGGTTAGCCTGTACCTATTGGGGAGGGGTTCAAATATCTACGGATAAGGGTAAGACCTTCAAGGAAGTTGATCCAAAGTTTAAAACAGCAGATTCCGTTGGTTTTGGTAAGGCCGCCCCAGGTTCCAGCGCTCCATATACAGTTTATGTTGTTGGTAAGTATGATGGATACTATGGTGTTTACCGTTCCACAGATCTTGGTAGTACTTGGGAATTACTTAATGATGATTCACACCAATGGGGAGTCTACAACAGTAAAGTTATTGGAGATCCAAATATTTTCGGACGTGTTTACGTGGCTACTAACGGTCGTGGTGTTATTGTTGGAGATGATACCAGTGTTACTGGTAATGGTGGTAGTAAAACAAAGACCTCAAGTAAAACTACCACAACCAAGAGACCCTCTAGTACTTCCATTTCCAACGGTAATGAAAATTGTTTCTCTGAAAAGATAGAACCCTACTATCCATGCTGTAAGACCACCACTGAAATTGTGTCAACCGATAACTCCGGAGATTGGGGTATAGAAAATGATGAGTGGTGTGGTATTGGTAATGGTAATAGTAATGGTAATGGTAATGAACCTGAAAATGAAAGCTGTTACGGATATCCATGCTGTAGCAACTGTGAACTTACCTACCAAGATGAAACAGGAAAGTGGGGAGTAGAAGGAGAGGAATGGTGTGGACTTCGTGACATCTGTGACTCCTCACCGGGCGATACACGCTGTCCAGGAGAAGGAACTGAGTAAGTTTTTTTTTTTTTTTTAAAAAAAAAAAAAAAATAAAATTAAAAAGAAAATACATATATATATATGTTGGTGTTGGTGTTTATTGAATTTCAAAAAAAGAAATAATAATAATAGTTTAATAATAATAATAATAATAATATTTAATAAGTATTTTTACATACAGTATAAAACTAATCTTTTTTTTTTTTTTTTTTTTTTTTTTTTTTTTTATAATTTTAATTTAAAATTTTAAATAAATAAAACAAATAAATAAAAAAAATAAACCAAATATAAAAAAAAAAAAAAAAATAGATATAAATGTTGTTCCAGCTGTTTAGATGTCTATGAAGAAGATGAGAATGGACCATGGGCAATTGAGGATGAACAATGGTGTTCACTTCCATATTATTGTCAGAACTAAATTAATCAAATTTCAAAAAAAAAGAAAAAAAAAAAAAAAGTTTAAATTTAAAAAATAAAAATAAAAATATAATAAAAAAAAAAAAATTTTTTAAAAAATATTTAAAAAGAACCATACACATTAATGAATGTAATATACATCTTAACTATAGTATTTAAAATATAAATAATTTATTATATATATCTCTATTTTATTATATAATAATATATAAAAAAAAAAAGAAAAAAAAAGAACTATTTTTAAAATAAAATATAATAAAATAAAAGTAAAATTAAAAAAAAAAAATAAAATAAAATGTATATATATATCAATTATTTTTATATTTTGATTTTTTTGATTTTTTTTTATATATATTATTTTATTAATTTTTTTTATTTATTTTATTATATTATATTTTTTATTATATAATATATATATATATATATTACTATTACTATTATATCTACATATTATTGAATATTCAATAATATTAGTTAATAATGAAAATAAAAGGTATAAATGAATATTAATAAAATATATATATATATTATTTTTTATTTTTATTTTTTTTTTTTTTATTTTTTTTTTTTCTTATTATTATTATTATTATATTTAAAAAATTAAAATATATATATATATATATATATATTATAAAAAAAAAAAAAAAAAATACAAATATTGTATAACGGATGTTTATTATATATATACGATTGTGTATTGTAGTTTTATATAATTGATATTATTTGTCAAAGTTATTAATTCCCTATTTAAATTGAGGAGTAAGATAAGGATGCCCACGATCTCCTCCTATATTATTTAAACTTGCTTAATAAATAATATTTTCTTATAAATAATCATTTAAATCATTATAATAAGTATGGTGAGTGAATTATTAATTCTGCCTCCGAGAATGCCATGTTATTCTTGGTCAAAAAAAAAAAAAATCACTGATGCTCTTACAAGAAAATTAGGAAAAAAAAAGAATATCAACTAAATTCAAAAGATATATTATATTATTGAATCTTATTAGTCTAATGTTGGTAAAATTCCAAGGAATTTAAGGTACGAATTATGATAACATCAAATTTTTACTTAAAAACTAGTAATCTCTATTCAAGCCTCAGCCTTGAATACCTCCAATTAAAGTTTAGGTTTTAACTGGATCTTAAAGATTAAGAGCCGGTTACAAATACAAGTACTACAAAATTACAATTAGAAAGGGATAGAGTTTCTGTCCATTGTCCTAAAATTCTATCCTTGCTGTGTGAAAAGGAGATCAATCTTTTATCCATTGGATATTTTTATTTGGATGCTCTACTTTTTTCACTATGTCGATGTAAATCTTTTTAGAATATGAAAATTTCAAAAAAAAAAAAAAAAAAAAAAAAAAAAAAAAAAAAAAAAACAGGTATATTTATATTTATATATCCCTTCTTGATGGAATTTCAACTTTTAGATGAGTTACAATTCGATACTGAAAGGGGGCGGGGGGGAAACGGAGACATTTTAAGTGAACAACTCTTAAAATAGTTCCTAGAGGTCTACCGTTCCCTTACATTGTGGGGGATTGCACGTTATCTTGTTAAAACCAATACCGATCATCAGTAGCTCTCTTGAGTTACTTTTTTTGAGAGGTTTAGCAAAAAAAAAACAACTTTCATTATTAAGAGTGTCGACATTGTACCGATATAGCAAAAGGAATAGTGCAGTTAGAAGTCCTATTAATTCACATCAATACACATTTACTTAACAGCGCAGTTGCGAACACAGAACCTATTGGAAGCAATTCAATTTTTTGATGATCTTTCTTGTGGTTCATGGGAGAGCTTAGTGGACACCACACTATCTATTTTCGAAGGTGTTGACCTTTTTGTTTTTGTTATTTTAGATTTAAATGGTGATCAGGTTACCACACATAGTATATGTCACACCGAAATTTTTATTTTTTAACTGTTAAACTTATTTTTATTCTTTATTACATTAACATTAAATTTTCTTTGATTAATTGAAAAAAAAAAATTTTTTTTATATTTTTTTTTTTTTTTTTTTATTTTTTTATTTTTTTTTTATTTTTTTTTATTTAATCTTTTATATACATTTCATTTTTATTTTTAATTTATATAATGTATTTTTTTTTAAAAAAAAAAAATATATATATATATATATGTATATGTATAATACATAAAAATATAATTATCTCTTTAATAAAGTAGTGAAAATATATTCTCTTACTAGTCTAAAAAAAAAAAAAAAAAACTGTTCTCTTCCAACTCATCTATTTTAAATTATGAAAAGTAAAAAAATTAATGAATATATTTTTTTATATTCCTTCTTGGTGGAATGGAACGTTTTTACCCCAGTGATATGGATTACTTATCCAGGTCCAATGAGGGTTGAAGAAAAGAAAAAAAAAACGAATGACCTCTGTCAGGTGTCCGAATTACAGTTTTCTGTAATTCTGATGAATAATTGATGAATTATCTTTTTTTCTTATGTGACTTCTTAGTTAATGAGTATTTGATCGGGTCAGCATTTTGTTTTTTTGTTTTTTGTTTTTGTTTTTGTTTTTGTTTTTGTTTTTGTTTTTGTTTTAAATGTTTATAAAAAAGAAACCTCATGATTCCTTTTTTTTTTTTTGTTTTTGTTTTAAATGTTTATAAAAAAGAAACCTCATGATTCCTTTTTTTGTTTTTGTTTTAAATGTTTATAAAAAAGAAACCTCATGATTCCTTTTTTTGTTTTTGTTTTAAATGTTTATAAAAAAGAAACCTCATGATTCCTTTTCTTTTTTGTTTTTGTTTTAAATGTTTATAAAAAAGAAACCTCATGATTCCTTTTCTTTTTTGTTTTTGTTTTAAATGTTTATAAAAAAGAAACCTCATGATTCCTTTTTTCTTTTTTTTTTTTTTATTCCATTTATTTCATTTATTCCTATGTTTTTTTTTTAGGGAAAAGAGGTAAGGGGTAATGATTGCCAACCAACCAAGGAGGATATAGATTATAGATTATCCCATCCATATTAAAAAATCTCACCCTTTCTTTCTTTCTTTCTTTTCAACCTACAAATATTTCCAAAAAAAAAAAAAAAAAAAACAATGGATCCAATCGCCGCTCCCACTTTCCCAAGGTTGCAAAAAAGTTTATATCGCTTGGGATGTATTATTGTCTTAGGTCAAGCCGTCCCTTAAAGATAATTCCTATACTCATCTTGTGTTTTTTTTTTGTTTATTTGTTTGTTTGTTTGTTTTAATAACTTAGAGTAGTCTATGAAAATCAATCACTCTTTCTAATTGTTCTGTCGTGGTGGTAATGTCCAATCTATTATTCCCACTAGAAAAAAAAAAAAAAAAGCATTCATTTCAAGTCGTTCCGGTTCCGTAGGCATTCTCTTTGAAGTTTTTTTTTTTTTTAATTTCTTTTTTTTATTTTTTCTTTTCTTTTTTTTTTTCACATGACTTCAGAATCCACATTTTAAAATTATCCATTATCTATTTCTTCTTCTATTTCTTTTTTTTTTTTTCTTTTTCTTTTTTTTTTTTGGAGACTTTAACATGAGCACTGCCTGATTTATGAAAGCAAATTAACCGGAGAGTAACCATTGGAAACTGATTTACTGATTTATTTATTCTTCCCTGATTAATTGGTTCAGCCTATTTCTATTTCATAGAGTAGAGGTTAGACTAGAAGTAGTTGATCATTCATCCGATATTTGATATTTGATTCATGCGTTTAGTTAGTTAGTCAACTTAAGTCGACTGGATAAACTATCTCTAAGTGCTTTATTTTATTATTGATTATTGATTATCCTTCTCTATCTGTCTCGCCACAAACCCTCTCGTAATTTTTGTTACCAAAAAAAAAAAAAAAAAAAAAAAAAAAAAAAAGTTCATCCATTACCATTCAATTCCATGATAAGCAAAAGGAACTATCGATTAACATCATCAACCTGAAATCAGAAAAAAAAATGATGTTTAGAATGATCCAAAAAAAAATAAAATAATTCAAAAAAAAAAAAAATTAAAACATTTAATTCAATCTTTTATGGTCTCTCATTCCTATTAAAAAAAATAAAAAATAATAAAAAAAAAAAAAAAAAACAATAACAATGAACTTATTTCTTCTCTTCTACCGATGAAAACTTAAAAAAAAAAAAAAAAAAAAAAAAAAAAAAAAAAAAAAAAAAAAAAAACAATAACAATGAACTTGTTTCTTTTCTTCTATCGATGAAAAAAATTAAAAAAAAACAATAACAATGAACTTATTTCTTCTCTTCTACCGATGAAAAAATTAAAAAAAAAAAAAAAAAGCTCTAGCCCATTCTCTTCCTAAATTTCCAAAAGGGTATTGGATTTCTTCAACAAAGGTCATCGTCAGTCGTCTTCATCATAAGTTTCTCTCCTCTTTAAAAAAAAAAAAAAAAAAAAAAAAAAAAAAAAAAAAGCACTTAGGAATTTTGGAACGTCAAGGTAAAAAAAACAAGAATAAGGAAATTAATCAAGATATTAAGCGATGAAAAAAAAAAAAAAAAATTTTTGTGAGTGAGTCAATTTTATCTACGCCTAACTTTTAATAAAAAAAAAAAATAATAATAAAAACATGGGGTTCCTGATGGAATTTCCAATAGAGTTACTTTCAAAAAGCATTGATTTCCTTGTAAAAAAAGAGGATTGCATAAGAATCAAGTGAAATCTACTTCCTTAGGTACTATTTTCAATCTTGGCTTTTTTTTTTTTTCAGATGGCTCAAAGTCTTAATTCATTCGTATTTGGAATGGTGATTTTCCAAAAAAAAAAAAAAAAAAAAAAAAAAAAAAAAAAAAAAAAATCAATGGAATAATGCATCGACGATGGTTTCGATAACCTATAAAAAAGGGAGATTCATCAGATGATTGTAATTAACTATTGTGACCAGCTCTCTTATTAATAATAGGTTGATAGGTTAAAATTTGTGGTGAAAATCATTTGCTGATAGAATCTCTAAAAATATGGAAATTAATAAAGGAATTGATGAGACTTGAACACTTTGGATTTCGTAAAACCGAGAAGAATGTATAAGTTTTTTTTTTTTTTTTTTTTTTTACACTTCATTAAGAATTCCTTGTCAGAGACATAAATTTGAAAATAAAGATATGTACCTTGCTTTTTTTTTTTACACTTCATTAAGAATTCCTTGTCAGAGACATAAATTTGAAAATAAAGATATGTACCTTGCTTTTTTTTTTTTTTACACTTCATTAAGAATTCCTTGTCAGAGACATAAATTTGAAAATAAAGATATGTACCTTGCTTTTTTTTTTTTTTTCTTGGATCTTAAAAAAAAATAATAATAATAATAAAGCATATAACTCAGTTCCTATATATACTGTATTAATGAAGATTCATCACTTTGGTATCCGAGGTTTTTAAGTGCTATAATTTTTTTAATTGAAAACTTCATACTTTATATCTTCCAAGGCTTGTGTTAAAGGGGGGTTGATGGTCAATTTTCGATATTTAAAATTATTTAATAATTAAGAAAAGAAAGGTGTTCGTTCAAAGGTTGTCCCCCCTCTCTCTCTCAACCATTTTATTTTAAACTTTGTTCATTTAATGACTTTTTTTTTTTTTTTTTTTTAATGAATGTGATCAATATGGAATCTCGATTGGGGATAAATGCTGCTGTGGAGGTCTCTCTTTTTTTTTTTTTTTTTTTTTTTTTTTAATGAATGTGATCAATATGGAATCTTGATTGGTGATTACAGATAACAATTGTGTTATGTTATGTGCTCCAACAAGATCTCAGCTTCAGAAAATTGTTAAAAATTAGTCAGTAGGTGGGAAAAGAAATATATAAAATTGCAATTTGGTATCATCGATAAACGTGCAAGTTTTTGTAGTACGAGGGGAAGTTTCCAAAATTTCTTAATACTAATGATCCTCCCTTTTATGTCTTTCAAGATGAGAAGTTAACCTAAAAAGAATTGCTGTACTACCTAGGTTGTACCGTTTTTCCAATGATTTAGAATTAAAATCTCCTATCATATAGAGAATGAATAATAACGTTAAAAAAAAAAAAAAGCATTTTATTCCATTAAAATAGAATTTCTTAAGAAGTCATCATATTCCTTTTCCATATAAACGAAATGTTATTTTTCTGCCGTAGTCATTGGGGGCAAGTTTCGTATTATAGTCACCTCTAACTTGGATCAAAAACAAAGAAAGGATGAGAAGGAAACCGACACTAGTTAATGTACTAATTAATACACTAGTTAAAATACACTAGTGAATACACATTAGTTATTACAGGATTAATCCTGGGTGGATTTTTTTAAGGATTTTTTTTTTTTCCAATGCGAAATAGTTTTTTTTTTTTTTTTTTTTTTTTTCCATCCCTTTTTTATTGTGCTTCTAAAGAACTTAACCTCTCCTCCTCTCTATGTTCGGTGAAATGTGTGATTGCTCCTCAGGTAAAGCGTTTTTTTTAGAAAAAAAAAAAAAAAAAAAAAAAAATGGAGCGATTTTCGGCTCTCCCCCATTACAGAAATTATGTCTAGGGCTAGTTTACTCCGCTAAATTCCGACGACTGACGAAGACTGACAACGACGATGACGACGATGACGGTATCAGCCGAAACTAACCCAAAAAGGGTCCACCCTACAAAAAAAAAAAAAGTTTTATGTTAGATAGGTTAACAGGTTCGCAAAACTAAAAGCAAAGACAGGCTAGCAAAGACAGGCTAGCAGGTTAGCAGGGTCAATACCTTCTCTGAAGAAAAGGAATCATCATTTCTTTCAAATAGTTTTGGAGGAGGGGGGAATAAAAAAAAGAAGGCATTTTATTAAATAATTATCTTTCAGTCACTTTTTTGAGATAATCTTCCTTGGCCGATTTCATATTTGGTTTAGGGGGGTGGGGGCTTTTCTGGAATTCCCATAACTAAATATTATGGCGGTTGTAATTTTTTATTTAATTTTTTTTTTTTTTTTTTTACTGTGACCAATTTGTAATTATTATTTGTATTACCAATAAGACCTTCTCGTTGACCAAAGTCGTCCGACGTCAAAACGATAAGGCAAAAAAGATGAAAAGATTTCGATACGGATATGAATTGATAATTTTTTTTTTATCCACATAGAATTATTATCAACAAATAGGAAAGAGTCAAAAGTCATTTTCATCCTCGAAACTCATATTAGAGTTTTTTTTTTTTTTCATGCATTTTCTATTTTTTTTTTTTTTTAACAAAAATTATTAAATAAAATTTATTCCTGGTCTAAAATAGAAAAAAAAAAAAAAAAAAAAAAAAAAAAGTTCTAACACAACGACCGCCACTTCTATTATTGTAAATGAAAGAGAGGTTAATTTTAATTCAAAAAAAAAAAAAAAAAAAAAAAAATTAATGGCCCATAGATGGTAGAACATAAGGAAAAAGTAATAAAAAGTAATAAAAAAATAATAGCTAATAGGTGGTTGAACAAAAGGAAAAAGTAAAAAAAAAAAAAAAAAAAAAAAATAATAAAAAATAAAAAATTAAAAAAAATCAATAGTCAATAATAAAAGAGTACAAGGGGAAAAAAAAAATAAGAGGAATAAAGAGAGAGTTATATATTTAATATATTTAATTCCAGTTGAATGAGATGTCCAGCTTAGTAAAATTAAAAAAAAAAAAAAAAAAAAAAATTTAAATTTTAAAAATTTTAAAATTTTTAAAAATTTTTTTTTAATAGGATTACTTCCAAGAATTTAATATATAAATATAAATACAAAATAATAATTAAATAAAAAATAAATAAAAAATAAATAAATAAAAAGGAAAAAAGGAAAAAAGGAAAAAAAAAAAAGGAAAACTTCTTCCAAGAATTTCTTATTTTTTTTTTTTTTTTTTTTAATATAAAATCTTGTACTATTATTTTTTTTTTCTTTTCTTTTCTTGGCTGGCTCTTTTTATTATTTATTATTTTTACTATTAATAGTAATTATATAATAAATAATAATTAATAATTAAATAATAATACATTAAATAATAAAAAAGAGTATTTATTAATAATAAATAATAAATAATAAATATTAAATAAGTAAATAATAAATAAATAAATAAATAATAAATAATAAATAATAAATAATAAATAATAAATAATAAATAATAAATAATAAATAATAAATAATAAATAATAAATAATAAATAATAAATAATAAATAATAAATAATAAATAATAAATAATAAATAATAAATAATAAATAATTAATAATAAATAATAAATAATAAATAATAAATAATTAATAATAAATAATAATTAATTAAATAATTAAATAATTGAATAATAAATAATAAATAATAAATAATAAATAATAAATAATAAATAATAAATAATTAATAATAAATAATAAATAATAATAAATAATAAATAATAAATAATAAAAAGAGTATTTATTAATAAATAATAAATAATAATAATAATAATAAAAAATAATAATTAAATAATATAACAACAATAATAATAAATAAATAATAATAATAATAATAATAATTAAATAATATAACAACAACAATAATAATAATAATAATAATAAATAATAATAATAATATAATAATAATTAATAATAATAATATTATTAATAAATAATAATAAATAATAATAATAAATAATAATAATAAATAATAATAATAATTAAATAATATAACAACAACAACAATAATAAAAATAAATAATAATAGTTTTTTTTTCTTTTCTTTAATATCGATGTTAGTAGAATAATATGAATACTATGCATGTATATAAATATATAACAATAAAAATAAATAAAAAAATAAAAAAAAAAGAATGTATTAAAAATAAATAAAAGATTAAGAATTTATTATTAATTTTATATCTATGAAGAGGAACCAAAAAAAAAAAAAAAAAAAAAAAGAGGTTTTTTTCTTTTTCCAAAAAGTATATTTAATTATTTAAATGTTAATGTTTTTAGTAGTAGTTTGTAATATAAAAAATGGTAATGAAACTGAAAATGAAAAATAATAATAATATTAAATAATTAAATAATTAAATAAATACTTTATTTCAGATGATGACCATTTCTAAAATATATTTTTTTATTTTTATTTTTTATTTTATTTTTTCTAATTATACTTATGCTATTTAAACTTTATCTTTGGTCTTTAAAAAAATTTAGATCATAATAATAAAAGATTGATTTGATTTAAATAAATAAAGAATTGTTAATTATGAGTAAAAATAAAATTTAATTATTATTATTTATTATTCAATTATTTATTATTCAATTATTTATTATTTATTATTTATTATTTATTAATAAATACTCTTTTTATTATTTATTATTTATTAATAAATACTCTTTTTATTATTCAATTATTTATTATTTATTATTTATTATTTATTAATAAATACTCTTTTTTTATTATTTATTATTTATTATTTATTAATAAATACTCTTTTTTATTATTTATTATTTGTTATTTATTAATAAATACTCTTTTTATTATTTATTATTTATTAATAAATACTCTTTTTATTATTTATTATTTATTAATAAATACTCTTTTTATTATTTATTATTTATTAATAAATACTCTTTTTATTATTCAATTATTTATTATTTATTATTTATTATTTATTAATAAATACTCTTTTTATTATTTATTATTTATTAATAAATACTCTTTTTATCCTTTTTATTATTTATTAATAAATACTCTTTTTTATTAATTATTATTTATTATTTATTATTTATTATTTATTATTTATTATTTATTATTTATTATTTATTATTTATTATTTATTATTTATTATTTATTATTTATTATTTATTATTTATTATTTATTATTTATTATTTATTAATAAATACTCTTTTTATTATTAATTATTTATTATTTATTATTTATTATTCAATTATTTATTATTTATTATTTATTATTTATTATTTATTATTTATTATTTATTATTTATTATTTATTATTTATTATTTATTATTTATTATTTATTATTTATTATTTATTATTTATTATTATTTATTTATTTATTATTTATTATTTATTAATAAATACTCTTTTTATTATTTATTATTTATTATTTATTATTTATTATTTATTATTTATTATTTATTATTTATTAATAAATACTCTTTTTATTATTTATTATTTATTATTGAATTATATTTTATTATTTATTATTTATTAATAAATACTCTTTTTATTATTTATTATTTAATAATAAATACTCTTTTTATTATTTATTATTTATTATTTATTATTTATTATTCAATTATTTAATTATTTAACTTTTTTTATATGAAGTTTAAATGATGTCATAATAAAAAAAAATAAAATTTTATATATATATTTAACTATAAATTTAAAATATTAATATATATTTATTAAAAAAAATAAAAGATATTTATATAGATATTTAGTAAATAAATAAATAAAGAAATAAATAAATAAATAGTCCAAGAGCATAATTAAATAATCTTTTTTCTTTTTTTTTTTTTTTTATTTTTTAAACTTTTTTTTTTTTTCCTTATCATTAAAATTTGATGGCTTTTTCAAACCGAATATAAGATAATATTGTTATGTTCAATGGCTTATTTATCCCATAATTATTTTTAAAATTTAAGTTTAATTATAAAATTTTAAATGATATGTGGCAAATTAAAATTAATATTTTTCTTTATATATAATGAAACATATGAAATAAAAAGTTTTTTCTATTTTTTTTTTATTTGTTATGACCAATCAATCCATTCTTAAATAAATAAAAAATAAAAAGTTTTTGTTATTGATGGCTACTTTTTTTTTTAAAGAAAGCCTATTATTATATAAAATAAAACAAAGAAAGAAGAAATAAAAAATAAAAAAAAAAAATAAAGAGATATGTATTCTCAAAGGAATAAATAAAGATTATTCAAATAAAAAAAATTTATTGTAATAATTAAATATTTATTTATTTATTTATTTATTTATTTATTTATTTATTTATTTATTTATTTATTTATTTATTTATTTATTTATTTATTTATTTATTTATTTATTTATTTATTTATTTATTTATTTATTTATTTATTTTATGAACAAAGTTAAGTTTATTTTTTTTGATATGTACAAAAAAGGTAAATTTAATTAATATTTTTTATTTTATTTTTTTATTTTTTTATTTTAAAATACTAAAATGTTATGTTAAATATTAACCATAAAATAAAATAAAATAAAAGAATAGAGTATGAACTAAGTAATAAACATTCCTCACTCTTAAAAAAAAAAAAAAAAAAAAAAAAAAGAGAGAATCAGAACCGTGTGAGTTCATATCAATGCCTAATTAATAGTATTACTTCATAAATCATTTTAAACTCACTTTGTTGTCATATTAACTCTAAAGCTTTTCCATAGAAAAAAAAAAAAAAAGAACTTCATTGGTTATTATATTCATATACCTTTTTATATATATATCATATATATATTATATATTTTTGTTTATTTAAAAAAATTTATATATATTTTAATGAATACCAAATTAATCTTTTTACTATTATGATCTAATATTATTTATTATTTATTATTTATTATTTATTATTGTTATTACTTTTATTATTGCTATTGTTATTACTATTATTTATTATTGTTATTATTGTTATTACTATTATTATTATTATTTATTATTTATTATTTATTATTGTTATTACTTTTATTATTGCTATTGTTATTACTATTATTTATTATTGTTATTATTGTTATTACTATTATTATTATTATTTATTATTTATTATTTATTATTTATTATTTATTATTTATTATTTATTATTTATTATTTATTATTTATAATTTATTATTTATTATTTATTATTTATTATTTTATTATTATTTATTATTTATTATTTATTATTTATTATTTATTAATAAATACTCTTTTTATTTTTTATTATTTATTATTTATTAATAAATACTCTTTTTATTATTAATTATTTATTATTTATTAATAAATACTCTTTTTATTATTTATTATTTATTATTTATTAATAAATACTCTTTTTATTATTTATTATTTATTATTTATTATTTATAATTTATTATTTATAATTTATTATTTATTATTTATTATTTATTATTTATTATTTATTATTTATTATTTATTATTTATTATTTATTATTCAATTATTTATTAATAAATACTCTTTTTATTATTTATTATTTATTATTTATTAATAAATAATCTTTTTATTATTTATTATTTATTATTTATTAATAAATAATCTTTTTATTATTTATTATTTATTATTTATTATTTATTATTTATTATTTATTCAATTATTTAATTATTTAATTATATATTATTATAGTTATTATTGTTCCTATTGAATAAACTATAATCTTTTTATTTATAAATATATATTTATATATATATTCATTTATATTTATTTATATTAAATTGGGGATTTAATACCCATAAAAAAAAAATAATTCAATTTCTTTTAATTGTCCATGTTGCTACTATTAAGATGAACGAATATAGAAAAAAAATAATAAAAAAAAATAAAATTTTTTCATAATCATAATAATCTCATTTTAATTAAAAAACCATAGAAATAAGTATATTCTAATATATTACACAATATAAATATAATATATTAAATTTAATTTGTTTTCTTTTATATAAAAGTAAAATTATCCATTTTAATAAATAAATAAATATAAAAAGAGGCAATTAATAAATAGACCAATATATTTTAATTAACTAATACCATATTAAAGATATCATATATTCTATATATACTCACATATATTGTTATTTGAATCGAAAAAAATAATAATTTAATGGTTTGATTAAATATTTAATTTAGACGATATATACTATGTATATAGTCTCTAATATATATATTATATGTATAATGATTATATATAGATAATATATTAAATACTTTTTTTCTGCTTTTTTTTTCTTTCCAAAGGAAAAAAAATTAAAAGAATAAAAAATTAATTTAAAGATTCCATATCAAGCTATGAATATTGCGGCATATATTAAACTTTATTATTGTTCATATATAAAAATATATTATTACATATATTGCAATATAATCATTTCTTTGTAATTGAAATAAATCAAAATTTTAAAAAAATAAAAAAAATTTATTTTTCAAATTTATTTTTTTTTTTTTTTTTTAGGTTTGTTGATGGTGTTTGCCTCCATTTTTTAATCTTAATTTAATATATATAATATATGTATGAATATATTTAATATATTTAATATACAATTATTTATACATAATTAATAAAGATAACTATTCTGTATTTATGATGATTTCTTAATTTTTATATATATATTTTTTTATAGGCATAAATAATTAAATAATTAAATAAATAATAAATAATTAAGTAATAATAAATAATTAAGTAATAATAAATAATAAATAATAAAAAGAGTATTTATTAATAAATAATAAATAATAAATAATAAATAATAAATAATAAATAATAATAAATAATAAATAATAAATAATAAATAATTGAATAAGTGAATAATAAATAATAAATAATAAATAATAAATAATAAATAATAAATAATAAATAATAAAATAATAAATAATTAAATAATTAAATAATTAAATAATTAATAATAAATAATTAATAATAAATAATAAATAATTAAATAATAAATAATAAATAATTAAATAATTAAATAAATAATAAATAATAAATAATAAATAATAAATAATAAATAATAAATAATAAATAATAAAAAGAGTATTTATTAATAAATAATAAATAATTAAATAATAAATAATAAATAATGAAAGTTCATATAAACAAATAAAAATAAAAAAAAAAAAGTCTCTATTGAGTATTATATATAATAAATCTTATTTATTATTAATCTCTTGCGTATTTCTATCATATTTAATTATTCTTGATATGTTATTATTATACTTTATGATTTCAGTTGTTAACCTCTTATAGAATATGCTACAATCAACATCTCCTCTTTTATTATTTCACTCTCCAATATTAGGTATAAAAAAAAAAAAAAAAAAAAAAAAAAAAAAAAAAAAAAAAGGTAAAGAACCTTTTGAGAAGAATAAGTAAATATAAATAAAAACAAAGTACTCAGTAATTACTAATTGCTGTCCTTCCATTCTTTTATTTATTTTTATTTATTCATTCATATCATAATAACTTAATAAAGAAAGGAAAGAAAAAAAAAATAAAAAACGATGAAGTAAATTAAAATTTATTCAATAACAAATATTTATTATTTATCCATGACAGCCATCGTTACAAAAAGGTATCTGTTGTCAATCGTTAGAATTTGATGTCAGTATTATAATTAGTAGGTGTTAATTGTTGGCACTCTCTACATTTATTCATTAGTTTAGGATAAATTCTATTATAATTTATTCTTCAATTATTTATTAATAAATACTCTTTTTATTTATTTATTATTTATTATTTATTATTTATTAATAAATACTCTTCTTTTTATTATTTATTATTTATTATTCAATTATTTATTATTTATTATTTATTATTATTTGTTATTTGTTATTTGTTATTTGTTATTAATTATTAATTATTAATTATTTATTATTTATTATATATTATTTATTATTTATTATTTATTATTTATTATTTATTACTAATTATTAATTATTAATTATTTATTATTTATTATTTATTAATAAATACTCTTTTTATTATTTATTATTAATAAATACTCTTTTTATTTTTTATTATTTTATTATTTATTAATAAATACTCTTTTTATTATTTATTATATATTATTTTATTATTTATTAATAAATACTCTTTTTATTATTTATTATTTAATTATTTATTATTTATTATTTATTATTTATTATTCAATTATTTATTATTTATTATTTATTATTTGTTATTTATTATTTATTATTTATTATTTATTATTTATTATTTATTAATTATTATTTATTATTTATTATTTATTATTCAATTATTTCTTATTTATTATTTATTATTTATTATTTATTATTTATTATTTATTTATTATTCCATTATTTATTACTTATTTATTATTTATTATTAATTATTTATTATTTATTATTTATTATTCAATTATTTAATTAAAATAAATTTTTTTATTATTTAAACTTTTTTATTCAATTATTTAATATATATAGTAATATATAGTGATATATTGCATCATTAATTTTTATTTCATAATAATTAATATTGTTTTAAAGATTAAAAAAAAAAAATTTTTTTTTTTTTTTTTTTAAAAATTGCTTTCATTTTTCATATTATAAAAAAGTTAATAATAATAAAATAAAATTCACATAAAATAAAATAATAATAAAAAGGGAAAAAAAAAAAAAAAAAAAAAGAAAAAAAAAAGATATTATTTATTCATAATATTTATTTTTTTTTTCTTATAGTAGTATTAAATTATTTTATTTAAGAAAATAATAAAGGTAAAAATAGAAAAACCAAACAACCCATCAATAAAAGTTATATGAAAGTTAATCTTAATATTGTTATTAAATTGGAAAATTAATATATAAAAAGTTAACATTAAAAAAAAAATAGGAAATAGTTTTTTATTATTATTATTATTATTATTATTATTATTTAGATTTGGGCATTTTTAATTGTTTTAAATGTATAAATAGCTCTGATATTCAAATAACGAAAAAATTTATAATTTACTTTATGTTTTTAAAATTATAAGAAATCATAATCTTCCACATATCATATTCTTTCAATACATGAATAAATAAAGTTTAATAATAGTTATGTTGAGAAGAAAATAATGTTATGATAGTTTAAATAGAATATAAAATTTAAATAGTGTATTTTTCTTAATCAGAGTTCTAATAAAAGTTTATTAGTAGTTTTATTCAATTATTTAATTATAATATTTAGAGTATATATTATACCTTTTTAAGATTTTGTGAATAAAATACTCTAGAAATAATATTTACCTTATTATTATTAAAAGATTATCAATAAAATAAATGTAATAAATGTATATCATATATATTTTTAAAAATTTAAAAAATAAACCTATATATTTAATATAAATAAATACACAAAACTAACATTTTAAAATCTATTTATATTTTAAATAATATTTTTATTTATATTAATATAAACACAAATACAGAAAAATAGAAAATTTTTCATATTTCTTAAAGAAAAAAAAAAAAAAGGATTATTAATAAGAAAGCAGAATTTTAAAGATTCAAGAAAGAAAAAAAAAAAAAAAAAGTTTAAAAAAAGAAAAAATCATAATAAAATTTTGTTATTTCGATTCCAATATTTCACATATTAAATAAATTAAAAAAAAATATATATATATATATATATATATACGATTATATACGATACAAATTAAATTTATTTATCAATTTATTAATATAAAATATAACAGCATACTTATTATTAATTAACATCATTATTTATTATTAATTTCAAGTCATATCTAATTACTATTTATAATTATTCAATACAAAATAAATAAAAATTCATAATAAATAGATAAAAGAAATTATAGTTTAAGCCATCAATTTTTATAAATTATATATTTTAAATTTTAAAAAAAATTCAATAGTTAAAAATTATTTATTTTTTTATTTCAAACCAATTCATTTTTAAAGATTATTATTTTATTAATTAATATTTCTCTTATAAATAATAATAAACTATTAACAGTTTTACTTAAAAATATATAAAAATTATCAAATAAAAATAAAGTATTTAAAAAAAAAATATTTATATATAAAATTCAAATTATATTGATAGTAAACTAAAATGGATAAAAACGAACAAGATATAACTTATAGAAACAGAGCAGGTTCTTATGAAGACGACGATAACATTAGAAGAGAAGGAAGTGATAATTCATATTCAGTAATAAATCCAAGTAACAGTCAATCTCAAGATGATCAACAAGACGAAATTTTTTATGATGAATTAGACCGTAAATGTACACTAAAGAAAAAGGGTACTGTTGGTTCAATGATTATATTACATAGAGCCCGTACTCGTTATAATGGAAAATTAATATTTGATATTGCAATAGCTTTATTAGGTGTTGTTGGAATATTAATGTTCGCAGCCTTTATTTTTATAAATATTCGTAAAGGTTGGTCAGAATCGAATATTTATGATGTCAGTGCTGGTAATAAAATTGGTAAGAATTTATTTATTTATTTTTTCTATAAGTGATCACAATCGTAATAAATCGAAATAAAATAAAAAAAAAAAAAAAAACAGCGAATAGAAATAAAAATAAATATTGTAATATTTTTTTTTTTGGAAAAGAATTAATAATACTAATAAAATAGTTTTAATGAATAAATATTGACTTCTATATATATATATATAATTTTAATTTTAAAATGTATTTTTATAATGATTATTTAGCATTATTGTTACAATCTATCTTCACTATCTTCATTTCAGTAATTGGTTTATTGGGATCTTATACTTATTGGAAACCAATTATATTAATGGTGTCATTACTCTCAGCTCTTTCTTTTGTAAGTCACGCTTACGTAGCTAAGCAATTCTTAGATATTCAACGTTTTGCAGATAGAGATATGGCTATTTCATGGTGGGATATATACTCTGATGAAACAATTATGGCTTTCCAAGAAAAAGTAATCATCATTTGTTATTATTCTATTAATTTTTTTAAAATAATAAAAAAATATACATATTTTTTTTTCATTTTTAATTTAATTATTACTAATAACCTATTTATAAATAATAGAATTAAAAAATAATATTAGTAATTCACTATTAAAATATTATTATTTTTACTATTTTTATTATTATGATTATTAAAAAAAAAAAAAAAAAAAAAAAAAATTTATTGAATGATAAAATTAAATATAATATAAATAATTAATTATTTTTTTATTATTATTTTTAATTTTTATTATTATTTTTAATAATAGTATAATTGTTGTGGTTACTTAAATTATAAGGATCATGGTTTTGTTTCAAAGAATTGTCCAAAAGAATTAGTTGTTTATACTGTCCCACCAGATGTATATAAAGCAGCTAATGTTATAAAGAATGATACCTATAAGAGAAAATATTGGAAACCAGAAAATAGTGGAATAAATGGTACATCTAATACTACTGGTACAACTGGTACTACTGGAACTACTGATTCTACTGGTACTACTGGTACTACTGATACAACAGGTACTACTGATTCTACTGATACAACAGGTACTACTGATTCTACTGGTAATACTACCAACAATACTACAGATAACACTGAAGAAGCTGGTAATGATAATAATGATGAAGGAAATGATGAAGGAAATGATAATGGAAATGATGAAGGTAATAATGAAAATGAAGCCATGGAAAAAAGATCATTAAACGTTTTGAATGATGATACAGAAGCTAAAATTATGGATAAAATAGGACAAGAAATTAAGAAAAGTATAACTAATGGTAAAGGAAAAATATTAATAAAACCTATAGATAAAGAAAAAAGACAAGAAGCCACCACAAATACAACCGCCATAGATGGTTCAAATATTCAAGGTTGTCAAAAATCAATTACTAATAAGGTTAAGAGTGGTATTGTACCACTTTACATCTTTTTATTCGTAAGTTTAATTATATATGTTGTTATATTTGGTTCATCCTTTATTTACTGGTTAGATTTACGTAATGAAAAGGAATATAATGAATTTAATTAAATTAATAAATATCATTCAATCATCATTATTATATATCTTTATTTTTTTTATTTTATTTTTTTTAAGGAAATAAAAATAAAAAAAAAAAAAAAATGAAAAATGAAAAATGAAAAAGGAAAAAAGGAAAAAGGGAAAAAAGGAAAATAAAATAAAATAAAAAAAATTTTAAAAAAAAAAAAAAAAAAAAAAAAAAAACATATATAATAATGACAATGATATATAATACTAACATTAACAGTATAAATCCTAAGGGATATAACACAAAAAAAAAAAAAAAAAAAAAAGAAACTAATCTTATACAATTTATTTAATTTATTTAATTTTTTTTTTTTTAAAAATAAAAGATTAAAAAAAAAAAAAAAAAAAAAAAGACTTATAATTATACGTATATATTTATATATATATGAATACATTCCACTTTTTATTATTATTCTAATCTATTTTTAATAAAAATAATATTAATAAATATATATTATAATAAATATTAATATATTAATATTTAATATATATATATATTTAAGAAGAAGAAGAAGAAGAAAAAAATTTATTGAATAAATAAATTTTTTTTTTTTCTTTTTTATAAATATATAATATATATTATTAAAAAAAATTAATATAAAATAATCAATACTTTATAAAAAAAATTTTTTTTTTAATACATAAAAACGAAAAAGAAAGAAAGAAAAAATAAAAAAGAAAAAAAAAAAAAAAAAGTTTTTATGAATAAATTTTTTTTTTTTTATTATTATTATTATTCACTTTAATTTCAGAATATAGTTTTAATTTTATTTATTTTTTATTATATTAATTTCATATTTTTAATTACAATTATTTTATTTTTATTATTATTATTTATTTATTTATTTATTTCATTTACATAATTATAATTATGATTATAATTATTAATACTTAATATAACAAAGTAATGATTATTATTTATAAATATATATTAGTTTATTTGATAAAATTTTTTAATATTTTTTTATTTTAGTTTATTTTTACTATTTCTATTTTTATTTTTATTTTTATTTTAAATATATTTATATATATTTATATAAATTATTAATTCCTTTTTTTTTTTTTTTATTTTAAATGAATTAATTTCTATAAAATATACTTTTAAATAAAAATATTTATTTAAAAAAAAAAAAAAAAAAAAATATAAATATATATATATATATATTTATATGAATATATAGATAGATAGATAAATACATGGTTCTTTTCATTTTCTTATGTTTTGTTTTATTTTTTTTTTTTTTTTTTTTTTTTTTTTTTTTTTTTTTAATAATGTATATAACATATATATATTATATATATATATATATATATATAGTAGTCTTTCTCCTGTTTTTTTGTTTAATTTATTTATTAAGGATATTTTAGATGAAAGACAATAAATTTGGTATGAGTATTGGAGATAAAAAAAAAAAAAAAAAATGAATAGTTGAGGTTCATTGATAAGATGATGAATGTTTTTTTTTTTTTTTGTTTTGTTTTTTTTTTTGTTTTTTTTTTTTTTTAATTACTTCCTTCATTCCTTCTTGGTAGAAATTTTTAACTTTTTAGTTGAGTTTACCATTCAATAACTAAGAGGAAACAAAAAAAAAAAAAAAAAAAAAAAAAAAAAAAAACTTCTATGATTAAAGTGTTTTTGTATCTTATGTTTTCTATAGATAGTTTACTCCCCCCCCCCCTAAGGATGATCTTAACCAGGTATTAATACTAATACCAAACAGTGAATTATCTTCTAATGTTACTCAACATAGTCTAAATAATGAATACTGGGTAAGTTTATTTGGAATTAATCCTAATAATAATCCTACTTGGAGCATTAATGATCCTATTACTATGGAAGAAATTCATAACACAGTGCTTAATATGAAAAATAGTAAAGCTCCTGGCCCTGACGATATTCCAATTGAATTTTTTAAAGCTTTCTTTTAGTAAATCTGATTTATCCGATAATCAAGATGATTCTTCAGTTGTTCACTACTCTGATTGTGCTAAAATGTTTACTTTCATGATTTAACAAAATCTGGGATGGTGATTTCCCTGAAGAGTGGAATTCGGCTTCTATAATATCAATTCCAGAAAAAAAAAAAAAAAAAAAAAAAAAAAAGGAGACCTTTCAGATTGCAATAATTATCGTGGTATTCCTCTTATTAATGTTGACTTAAAAAATAATTTCAAAGATTGTTACTAATAGAATTACTAAATATGCCCTTGAACATAAATTTGTTAGACCTGAACAATTTGGATTTAGAAATAAAGAAGAATGCAGAAGTTTATATATTTCAATTAGAGAAGTATGTCAAAGAAGAAAAAATTTCAAGGAAATTTTACTTATCTTGCTTTTCTCGATCTTAAAAAAAAGCCTATGATTCTGTACCTATCTTTAATATTTTGACCAAATTATATAACTTAGGAATTAGAGGTAAATGTCAGCCATTTTTAAGGAACCTTTATCTATCTTCTAAAGCTCGTGCTTTTTTTTTTAATGGTAATCTCTCTGAAGAATCTTCGATTAATCGTGGTGTTAGACAAGGATGCCCTCTATCTCCTATTTTATTCAATTTTGTTCATTAATGATATACTGGATAATTGTGATAAGTATGGTGTATATTTAGATTCTCAATATTGTTGTGGTGGACTTTTTGCAGATGATATTGTTTTAGTTGCTCCATCTAAACAAGCTCTTAAGAAAATTTTGAATAAAGTTCATGAATGGGTTATTAAAAATGAAATGACTTTTGGAATTAATAAGTTGTGTTACTCTTGGTGTAAAAACCGCTTAACTTTATTAAACCGATAAATTACGAAGATCCATCTTTCTTTATTGGTAGTAACAAATTAACCTAAAACTGACAACTATACTTATCTTGGTATTCCTTTTGATGAATCTTTATCACTGAAACCTATACAATCCAAATTAAACAGTTATTTAAATGTCATGTTAAATTAGTACTTTCGATTTCTTATTAATAAATCTATTCCTCTCCCATTGAAGAAATATGTTTTAATTTCGTTTATTCTTACTCTTGTTATATATTATGCTCCTCTCTTTGGTTCAAATAAGAGCAGATGCTCTAAAGCTCAAAAAAATTATTAATAGAGGACTTTATTGGAGTTTAGGGATTTAAATCTCGCAATTCTTCTGTTAGCCTCTATGATACTACTCATGAATTGAGAATACCTCCTCTTTCAGCTATCTGTGTCATATCTCAATTACGCTACTTTCGAAAAAATGGAAAAATTCATCCTTTATTATTGATCATCTCACTAATAATATTCCTACTATGTCACATTACTCATGGACTATAGAATCAAGGGTTTTGGAAAAGAAATTAAATGGGAAAAAAAAAAAAAAAAAAAAAAAAAAAAAAAAAAGTGAAACTAAAAAAAAAAGTTTTATTGGGAAAGAGATGTCTTCAAACCCTCAAAAGCTAAAAAAAAAAAAAAAAAAAAAAAAAAAAAAAAAAAAGTTTTATTGGGAAAGAGATGTCTTCAAACCCTCAAAAGCTAAAAAAAAAAAAAAAAAAAAAAAAAAAAAAAAAAAGCAATTATTAACAAAGAGAATGATTTTTGGATTTATTTCAGAAATCAAAGACTTAAATATTTCTATATCCTAAATTATCAATTGGGTTTTTTTTTTTTTTTTTTTTTTTGGATTTCTCGAATTAACTGTGGTTTTAAAATTTGACATGAGTATTTCCATTAAAAGAAAAATCGTCTCAGAAAATTGCCCTAAAGGTTGCCCTTGTTGTGGTGTTAGTATACCTAGCTTTTCTCACTAGATCTTTGCCTGTAAAGAATTGGGAAATTTTACAGAAATAAATCTTTACCTTTTTCTAGATGATCTCTTTTTGAAGTTTGCAATGATAATTAAATAAAGATCCTTGAATGTTTCTTTAAATTCAGAAAAAGGATTATGATTATAATATTTATTACTTTATATTATAGTGCTCTTCTTGGTGGGCGTTCAATATCTGAAAAAAAAATTAAAGTTACTGATGGGGAACAAAGACAATTAGTTGACAATATATTTTTTTTTAAACAAAGTTCTCAACAACTTTCGTCTGACGGTTCCCGTATTTTGTGGGGATTGCGGGAGTTTCTAACAAAAACGTAATACCTTTAGTTTGTCGATCTTTTATAGATTGATGATGAAATGGTATTCCGTTGAATCTATTGAATCTACCGTTGCTAAGAGCGTCGACGTCGAAATGATAAGGCATTGGATTTTTCACCTCCCGGTGAAAGAACTGATACAGATTCGTTAGATAACACTAATACTAAAATTATTACTCGCAATAATGGACATGGTGTTATCATCGAGGAATGGGAAAAGTAAGAGGCTATTTGCTTCTAACGTACTTTTATAATTTTATAATATATAATAATTTATTTCATGTATTTTATTTGTTATTTTTTTTCATTTAAAATCATGTAATTTTATTATTATTATTATTATTATTATTGTTGTTATAAATTAAATAAAGTTATTCTCTTAGTCTAAAAAAAAAAAAAAAAAAAAAAAAAAAAAAAAAAAAATACTAATACCAAAATGCCTTGAGATTATTTTTTTTTAACAAAACTTTAGAAAGGTTCTTTTTCCTAATGAATGAAACTCTTCATCGATTGTTTTTTCTATTCCAAAGAAAGGCGATCTTTCCATTTGTTAATAATGATAGAGGTGTATCTCTCCTATCAATGTCGATCTTTAAAAAAAAAAAAAATAAAATAAAATCCTAATAAAAATAGTCACGTCACAGATAGAATCTCTAAATAGGCTTTTTTTGGAACATAATTTTTTTTTTTTTTATTAGACATGAACAGTTGAACAGTTAGTTTGATTTTTTTTTAGCAATCATGGAAGAATGTAAATGTATCCGTCTCTATATTTACATTTCTATTTGAGAGAAATTTGTTAAAGAAGTAGAAAAAAAAAAAAAAAAAAAAAAAAAAAAAAAAAAAATCACTGGTGCTCTCTCTACAAGAAAATTTAGAAAAAATAAAAAAAAAAAAATCACTGGTACTCTCTAAAAGAAAATTTAAAAAAAAAAAAATCACTGGTGCTCTCTACAAGAAAATTTAAAAAAAAAATCACTGGTGCTCTCTACAAGAAAATTTAAAAAAAAAATCACTGGTGCTCTCTACAAGAAAATTAAAAAAAAAAAAAAAAAATATCAAACTAAATTCAAAGAGGTTATTGAAATTCATAGATTGGTCTGATTTGATGTTGATAATAATTCCAAAGGAATTAAATTAAAGGTACGAATCAACTTCAAAATTTATAACTATTAGAAATTTATTCAAGATCAGCCTTGTTGAATACCTCTCATTTAACATTGAAGTTTAGGTTTTTAAACCGGATTTTTAAAGATTAAGAGCTGGTTACAAAATATAAATATAAATACCATTATTGCACTATTGCAATTAAAAGTGGAAGAAGTTTTCTGAAGATTGTTCCTAAATTTCTGCCTTTGCTATGGAAAAAAAAAAAAAATGTGAACAATCTTTTAAATTCATTGGATATTTTGAATTGCTCTACCTTTTTACTCAATGTCGATGCCAATCTTTTTTTTTTAGATTTTTTTTATCAATGATTTATTCATTTTATTTGCCAGATAAAGTTAAGGAATCTTTCCCTTACTTTCCTTCTTATTCTAATATTTTTTTTTTTTTTTTTTAGAATATTAGAATATAAAAAAATTTCATAAATAGGTATATATATATTTATATAATATTCCTTCCTTCTTAATGAAATTTCAGCTTTTTTTTTTTTTTTTTTTAGATGAGCTACAATTCAATACCGAGAGCGAGGGAGGACGGAACGAGGGAACATTTTAAGTGAATAGCTCCTACACTAAACTAAACTAAAAAAAATAAAAAAAAAAAATACAGTTTGGAAACCAAGTTAAATAAAAGTTGTTTTTTTTTTTTTGATCAATTGACTAAAAGTGATGCAGAAATAATAATATAATATAATATAATATATATATATATATAATTTATAATAATAAAATAATAAAATAATAAAAACAACAATAATAATAAGAATAATAATAAGAATAATAATAATAAAATATATTTATAAAGTCAAGGATTCAACCATGGGATAATCATGTTTAAAAAATATTGTATAAATATAAAAATATAATAATTTATTTTTATGTAATCATAACGAAAAGATCTAGATCCAAATATATATATATAGAGAGTGTGTGTGTGTGTCAATAATCAATAGACATACACAAAGAGGACAAAGTATGGATTTAATAGATTTTAAAAAATAATTTTTAGAAGAAAAAAAAAAAAAAAAAAAAAAAAAAAAAAAAAAAAAAAAAGAGAGAGAGAGAGAGAAAGAAAGAAGGAAAATCTATTTACTTTCTCTTTCTCTCTCTCTACCTATAATTGTAGTTAAAAAAGTATGGTACGGATTTTAATAATATAATAATAAATAAAATAATAATAATAATGATTTATTTATTTTTTTTATTAATTCATTTATTTATTTATTAATTTATTTATTTATTTATTTTTTGGACAAAAGAAGTTAAGGATTATATAATAAAGAAGATAAAAATTCGTCATCCATCTCAATATTAAAAATATCAAATTTTATATATATATATATGTATAAAAAACTTTATCTCTATATCTATGAATACTATAATATATAAAATAAATAATAATATATTATAGATATAAATAAGAATAAACTTTGATCAATTTATATAGATATATATTTCAATTATTTTTCAAATTAAATAAACAATTTTTTTTTCAAAGAATGAATTCTTGTTAATATAAATTTAAAAAAAAAAAAAAAATTCAATTAAACTTTGAAAATTAAAAAAAAAAAAAAATTTTTTTTTTTTTTTTTTTTTGATTATTTAATTTAATTTAATTTGTATTATAAAAAAAAAAAAAAAAAAAAAAATTGAGGTTCGATAGGAACGGCATTTTTTTTTTTCATTGAATTTTTTTTTAACAAACGAAAAAAAAAAAAAAAAAAAACTCTAATAAATATAAAGTAAAAAAAAAAAAAAAAAAAAAAAAAAAAAAAAAAAAAAATTTTTATTTTTATTTTATTATTTAAAATTTAGAAAATTTTTTTAATTAATTATTATATTATAAAAAAATAATTTATGATAATATTTAAGGTATATACGAAACGCTTTTTTTCTTTTTTGTTTCTTTAACAAAAAAAAATCTTAACTTTAAAAATATGCATAATAATAAATAATATTAAAAAAGTGAATTTTATATAAAATTCACTTTCAATATAAAGTAAAAAAAAAAAAATAATAATAAAAAATAATGACAATAAAAGTTAAATTCATTATATAATTTTAAATGATAAAAAAAAAAATTATTTATTGACACACTATGGAATTCTAAATAATTAGTAAAATAAACTAAATAAATAAATAAATTAAAAAAAAAAAAAAAAAAAAAAAAAAGTTAAAACTGTTAAAATTTATTTATTTGAAATTTTAATTAACATATAATTAAAAAAAAAATCAAAAAAAAAAAAAATTACAGAAATCAAAAATAAAAAAAAAATAAATAAAAATTAATACATATAAGATATTCCTTTTTTTTAAAAAAAAAAGTTTTTTTTTTACAGTAACTGAAATTAATAAATGAAACTTTAAAAAAAAAAAAAAAATATATATATATATATATATATATTATCATATTAATCATAAAATTTCAATTTTCAAAAAAAAAAAAAAAAAATAAAGATGAGGAAAAATTAATTTTTATAAAGGAATTACAATTTTAATTAATTAATTAATTAATTATATATATATATATTTATGTTGTTTTTTTTTTTTTTTTTTTATAAATATATATTTAATATATTATATTTCAAAAAATAAAAAATATAAAAAAATAAAATATAAAAAAAAAAAAAAATGTTTTTTTGAACACCATAATTATTTTTTTTTTCTGATTTGCTCTCTAGATTTAATTAATTTTAGTGAATTATATTTTATTATTAAATATTATTAATAAATATTATTATTATTAAATATTATTATAGTTTTTCCTTTGATAATTTAGATATACTATTACTATTTTTCCATAATTTCTTTCATAATTTCTTTCAGAGCGTCAATTCAAATCCTTATCCGGAATAAGAATAAGAATTCCTTTTAAAAAAAAAAAAAAAAAAAAAAAAAAAAAAAACAGAGATCTTAAAATCTTGAAGGTGAGGTTCATTGCCTATGAACTTTTTTTTTTTTTTTTTTTTGAATTTTTATTTATACACTTTAATTTTTGAATATTACTACCATTTATTATTTCACATTAATTATTTTATTTTTTAAATAGGATTATGTTCTAATTGAAACAAATACTTTTCATTTATTGAATATTTTTTTTTATAAAATAAAAAATATATATATATATATATATATATATATTCATGGAAATCATAAATGAATAAAATAAATAAAAGTTTAAAGTTCTCAATAATTATAAAAAAAAAATTTTTTTTTTTATTTGTATTTTTATTTTTTTTTTAAAAAAAGCTTAATTTATTAATTTATTAATTTAAAATATATATATAATAATAAAATAAAAAAAAAAAAAAATTAAAGTTGAGGAAAAACAATGAATAAGAAATAACAATTAATTAGTTTATTATATATGTATATTATTAAAAAAAAAAAAGTAAAATCAAAATATCATAATTACTTTTTTTTTTTTTTTGTTTATTGTTTTTCTGATTTACTCTATAGATTTAATTTATTTAAAAATCAAAAATAAAAAAAAAAAAATTATAAAATTAATGCTATACAATATTTTATAGAGATGAAGTTAATTATTTAATTAAATTAATCTATTATAATTATTAATATTAATTATTATTAATATTATTATTACTATAATTTTTACAATAATTATTATTATTATAATTTTTACAATAATTAATTATTAAGATTATTATTATTATTTAGAGATAAAAGATAATTATATATTAATAAATATTAAATATTAAAATAAAAAAAAAAATTCTGCACACAATGAAGATGAAAAATAAATAATTAATAAAAATATGAATAGTAATAGTTAAAGAACAAATTAAACTATTAATAAAAAGATAGATAGATATTTTATTTTTAAAAAAAAAAAAAAAAAAAAAAAAAAAAATTTAAATATAAATACTATATTATATATATATTATATATATATATTTACTTTTTACATCATTCTAATGCTTATTTTTAAAAATATAAAATAAAATTAAATAAAATTTAATTAAATTATAAAAAAAAATAAAATAATAATAAGATTAAATTAAATTAAAAAAAAAATAAAAAAAATTAAAATTATAAAAAATAATTATAAAAAAAATTTTTTTAAAAAAAAAAAAAAGTTTTTTCTTTTTTAATTTCTGTAAACAATTTTTAGAGGTGGATTAAATTACTTTTTTTTTTATCACAATATATATTTGTTTTCATTTCATTTTGTTTTTTTTTTCAATGTCTTTGATATAATGCAGAAATAATGGTGACTGCAGTATTCTATATAATGTTATTAAAAAAAAAAAAGTATATTTTATATGTTCTATGAAATGACACTAAAAGGAGTACATTAAAAAAAAAAAAAAAAAGAGTGAATGAAATTAAAAATAATAATAATAATAATAATAATAATAATAATTTTAATTATTTGATTTTTCATTTTTTATTTTTATTCTTTTTTTTTTTTTTTTTTTTTATTATTATTATTAATTATTATACTTTTTTTTTAATCATTAAATATACATTTTTTTTTACTTTATGCTCTGTTTGTTTGTTTGTTTTATTTAAGACTTTTATTTTTTTTTAAAAAAAAAAAAAAAAAAAAAAAAAAAAAAAAAAAAAGATAAACGCTTCCATAAAAATTTTAAATTAATGCATTATCATCATCATCATCCTAATGAAATTCTAAATAAAAAAAAAAAAAAAAAAAAAAAAAAAAAAAAAAAAAATTTTTAGTAAAGAAATCCTTTTTTAATTATAATGTGGGTGGATGTTATATTCTGATGGACGCTATAGCTTTAATATATTTATAAAAAAATTTAAAAAAAAAAAAAAAAAAAAAAAAAAAAAAAAAAAAAACTTATTTTATAGAGAGGAGATAGATATTTTTAAATTTTAAGGGTATCATATATATATTTAATTTTTTTTTTTTTTTTAAAAAAAAATGTTATTAATATATGCGGAAATAGTGACATAGCTATTCTATATAATGTTGCAAATTAAAAATTAAAAAAAAAAAATTAAAAAAAAAAATTAATAATAAGAATAAGAATTAAGAATAAGAATAATGGATTTTATATGTATTATGTGAAATGAAGTTAAAAGAGTCCATCAAAAAGAATAATCAGTGTACTAAAAATAATCATCAGATAAAAATCAATGAAAATCAATTAATTAAATATTAAATATAAAATAAAAATAAAAATAAAAATAAAATTATTTCTTTAGAAAAAAAAAAAAAAAAAAAAAAAAAAAAAAAGATATAAAGAATAAAGATATATATCTTTTTTTTAATTTATTTATTCCTCAATTTATAAACTTTTTTTTTTAAAAAAAAATAATAATAATAATAATCATACTTATAATAGATAGAAATGTAAAATGAAAATAGAAATAAAGAAAAGTATTTAAGATATATATATAATTTAAAATACTTTTTTTTTTTTTTATGATTGATATCATTATTCTAATTTAATTTATGTTTTTTTTTTTTTTTTTTTTTTTTTTTTTTGATACTATTATTATGATTTACTTTTAATTTATGCAGTTATTATTTATTTTTTTAAAAAAAAAAAAAAAAAAAAAAAAAAAAAAAAGACACTCTTTTTGTTTCTTTTTAAAGTTAATTTCCTAATAAAAATATGTATGGAAAAAAAATAAATAAATAAAACAATAAATAAATAAAATAATATTAATAACAAAAAAAAAAAAAAAAAAAAAAAAAAAAAAAGTTAAATAATATATAAACAAAAAAAAAACAATAATAATAATAATAATAATAATCAATTATATCAATGCCATAAAAAAAAAAAAAAAAAGTCTAAAAAAATATACATATACAAATATATTAAAAAGTTTTTTTTAAAAAAAAAAAAAAAAAAAAAAAAAAAAAAAAAAAAAAAAAACAGTCTTAACGGCCATTTTATTATTATTGTTATTATTATTGTTATTATTATTAAATATATAATTAAAGATTCCATAAAAAAAATTAAAGAAGAAAAGAAAAGAAAAGAAAAGAAAAATAAACATTAATTATTGCAATATTAAATATAATAAAAAAAAAAAGGTAAACAATTTTAATTCAAAAAAAAAAAAAAAATAATAATAATAATAATGAAATAAAATAACATTTATATAAATTATATATATGTTATATATATATATATTATATAAATCCATTTCAAAGGATTAATTTCAAAGGATTAATTTCAAAGGATCAATGAAATTATCCATTGGAATATCAATGCCATAAAAAAAGCTTAAAAAAAAAAAAATCTTAACGGCCATTTTTTTTTTTTTTTTTTTTTTACTTTTTATTGTTACTATTGCTATTTATTGATTTATATATATATATTAAAAAAAATGCAGTGAATTAAAAAAAAAAAAAAAAAAAAATACAGTGAATGCTATATATAATATAATATAATTCCCTATCACTTATATACCAAATTATACAATATTATTTTTGTGATTTCGATTTTATTTTATTTTTTTTATTATTATTATTTTTTTTTTTTTATTTTTTATTGAAAGGTTATCTTAACTATTAAAAGGGATTAAAAAATAACAAAATATATTTTGACATTATTATTATTTAATTTGACATCTTTTTTTTTTTTTTTTTTTTTTTTCCTTCCTTTCTTCCTTATCTTTTTTTTTTTTTTTTTTTTTTTTTTTTTTGATAGTTATTTAATTATATTTAATTAAAAATGGTAAAATGGTCATATTAATAATTAAAATAAAAAAGTAGCTCTAAATATAAATAATAATTAAAATAAATAAACAAATAAATATAAAATACTGATAAAATTTTAAAAATAAAAGATAGATATAACCCATAAAATTAATTAAATAAAAAAAAAAAAAAAAAAACTTTAATAATAATTAAAAAAATAAAAAATAAAAAAAAAAATTTAAGAATACTACTAATTTTATAACTTTAAATCCTTTATTATTATTATTATTATTATTATTATTATTATTATTATTATTATTGTTATTATTATTGTTATTATTATTGATATATAATTATTTAATGGTATTTGATTATTGGTATTTGATGTAGTTATTCTCTTATTCTTATGATAAAAAAAAAAGTATGAAAGCAAAATTTGGCCACCTTTTCCATAAAAAAAAGAATTAAAGACATTAAGTAGTTTTTATTTTACATTAAAAATACTAATATTAATGATAACGAAAGGGATTAAAATTTCATAAATTGTTAAATTATTTAAAATAAAAAAAAAATAAAATTAAACCTTATCAATAATTAATTATTGTTTATAATAATAAGAATAATAATAATAAGAATAATAATAATATATATTTTTTTTTAATTTAAACAATTGATAGATGTATAGCTATTTTATAATTTTTTTTTTTTATAAATAAAGATACATTTTTTTATTATTTTAATTTTATTTTAATTTTTTTATTTATTTTATTTTATTCATTTATTTTTTTTTTTTTTAATATTTTATTTATTATTTATTATTTGATTAAAAATAAATTTTGGAGAGGACACACCACTACAAAAGGAATGAATCAATCCATAAAAAAATAAAAAAATAATAATAATAAAAATAAAAAAATAAAAATATTTATTTATTATTATTTATTATCTATATTTATATTTATATTTATTTTCATATTTATATTTATATTTATATTTATATTATAAATATTTGAATAAATAAAAATAAAAAAAAAAAAAAAAAGGGGAAATAAAATTAGTTAATAAAAATAAAGTAGTAATAACAATACAATATTTTTACTATTAAGAAAAAGAAAAATAAAAAATTGAATTTGTATTGAATTTTGAATTTTATTATATTGAATTTTATCATTTTTGAATTTTTGATTTTTTTTTCTATTCATTCATTCATTCATTCATTCTTTTTTTTTTTTTTTTTAATTTTTTATTTTTTTATTTTTTTAATTTTTTATTTTTTTCTTATAAAAAAAAAAAAAAAAAAAAGAAATGATTAAATTTAAACTTTTTAATTTAATTTAATTTAATTTTTTTTTTTTTTTTAGCTTTAATTTATTTTTATTTTTTAATTAAATTTTTTTATTTTTTTTTTAATTTATTTTATATTTTAATATTATTTACTATTATTCAATTTTTTAAAATATAAATATTTATATATTTTTTAATTATAATTCATAATTCATAGGTGAGGATAGTTTAGTCAACTTTTTTTTTTTTTTTTACTCTTTTTTTTTTTTATTAAAACTTTTAAAGTTTTTTTTTTATTTATGTTTTATTTTTTTTTTAATTCTTTAATTCTATACATAATAAATGCCGATTACTTCATTCATTTCCATAATTATTTTCTATTCTATATATATAAATATATATATTGATATATTCCTATCTTTACAATAGATTTTATATCAATACCCTTTTATATTTATATTTATTAATCTATTTTAATTATATTAATTATTTTTTTTTTTAGAAAAAAAAAGAACAACTGTAATAAATTTGTTAATTTTAATTATTCTATTCTGTATAACTCATTGCATATGTAAATAGATAATAAAAAAAATAATAGTAAAAAAAAAAAAAAAAATAAACTAAATAAAAAAAAAATTTAAGCTATTTTAAGAAAATATCTTTTTAAATTATTTAATATTTATTATTTATTATTTGTCATTAGCATTGATATTGTTATTAGCAATTATTATTGTTATTGTTATTAATTATTATTGATGTTGTTATTGGTTATTATTATTGTTTAAAAATTTATATAGAGTTAGGATGAGGTAATCTTTTTTTTTTTTTTTTTTTTATTGATACAAAATATATAATATAAAATTTAAAAAAAAAAAAATTATAATAATTATAATTATAAATAAAATTAAAATAAATAAAAAAAAAAAAAAAATTTTTTTAAAAAATTAAAAAAATTAAAAAATTAAAAAACTAAAAAATAAATAGGCCGTTCAGTGTCATTTTGTTTATTATTATTATTATTATTATTATAATTATTATTATTATTCCCTTTCCTTAACAAATTGAAATCAATAAATTAAAACCTTGTTTTTATTTTTATTTTATATTATCTCAATTTTATATACATATTTTACAATCCTATCTTATTAAATCACTATACAATATAATATATAAGACGATATCATGAAATAAAATATAATATAAATAAAATATAAAAAAAAAATAATATTAACATTTTTTTGAAAAAAAGATGTCATGACATCCTACAAATATTAAAATCAAAAAGAGAAAAAATTATTCATATAATATACATATATACAATAATCAATAAAAAAAAAATTGAAATTGAATAGAAAAAGAAAAAGAAAAATGATGATATTAAAATAGATAAATAAATTTGGTGATTTTGAATGAAAAAGAAAAGAAAAGAAAAAAGAAAAATAATTTAAAAAAAAAAAAAAAAAAAAAAAAAAAAAAAAAAAGGATTAACTAATTAATAAAAACAATAAAATGAAAAAAAAAAAAAAAAAAAAAAAAAAAAAAAAAAAGAAAAAAAATAGATAGATTAATCGATTAATAAATAAAAAGGAAAAAAAAAAAGAACCAACGATAAACTTTTTTTATTTTTATTATTCTATTTTGTAATTTTTAATTTAATTTTTAAAGTTTTTAAATCAGTTGTTTAAAATTAAAATATATATATAATAAAACAAAAATATAAAAAAAAAAAAAGGAATAAATTAAATTAAATTAAAAAAAAAAATAAAGAATATAAAATATATAAAATATATAAAATATATAAAATATAAAATAAAAAAAATTAAAATTTTAAAAATATATAACAATAGTATTATTATTATTATTATTAAATAGTAAAACTTTGTAAGACATTGAAAATGGATGATATGTACTTTGCACTCTTTTATAGAAATAGGTTACTATTTAATTTTAGAATAAGCATTTTATTATAATTAGATAATTTATTTTTTTATTTTATTTTATTTTATTTTTACTTTTCTTTTTTTTATATTTAGTTTTTGTATTTTTTTTTTCTTGGTACATTTTTTTTTTCAAAAAAGACTATATCAATAATTATATATATATACTATATTAAAATGAAATTGAAAATAAAAATGAAAATAAAATAAGAAAAAATTAAAATTAAAATTAAAATTGGTTAATAATAAAAAAAAATTTTTTTTAAATGTTAACAAAAACATAACATAAAAAAAAAAAAAATTAAAAAAAAAAAGAAAAAGTTATTTTTTTATTATTATTTATTGAGTAATGAAACTTTAAAAAAAAAAAAAAAAAAAAAAAAAAAAAAAAAAAAATTTACTATTATTTAAATATATATATATATATTTATATATTTATTAATTATTATTATTGAATAGACTTTTTTTTTTTTTATTAAGCATTCATTTTTATTAAACGGCAAGTGGCTTTAATTTTAAATACTAATAAATGCTATTATTTAATATTATTTCTATTTTTTTTTTTTATATATATTATAATTTAAGTATTATTAAATTTTATTTTTATTTTTATTTGTATTTTTATTTTATAATTAAATTTTTTTTAAAAAAAAAAATAAAATAAAATAAAATAAAATAAAAAGTTAAAAGAGAATTAAAAAAAAATTAAAAATTTTAAAAAATTAAAATTAAAATTAAATGTGTGTATATATATATATGAATAAGAATTCTATATTATATTATTATTATATTATAAGAGAGAATCCTAAGGGATGAGCGTTTAATTTAATTCTTTTGACATTACTAAAGAATAAAAAAATGATATTAAGTAAAAAAAATAATAATAATAATAATAATAATAATAATAATAATAATAATAATAAATAAATAAAAAATAAATAAATAAAAAATGCATTAAAAAAAAATTTTTTTTTAAAGTTATTCCGTTTTAAAAATTGTATCATTATTATTTTTTTTTTTTTTTTTTGAATAATCATCGAGAATCTTAAAAAAAAAAAAAAAAGAAATAATAAAGATAAACTTAAAAAAAAAAGGATATAAAATAAAAATAAAAATACAATAAAAAAAAACATAAAATCAATGAAAATAGAATAGAATAAAATAAAAAATAATGAAAATAAAATAAAATGGAATGGAATAGAATGGAATAGAATAAAAAAAATAAAATAAAATAAAATATTATTAGAGTGGATGATAGTGGTCATGAGAGTTAAAAGAGTAATCCTTGATGATAAAAAAAAAATTTATAAAAAAAAAAGAACAAAAAAATAAATTTAATAATTTTATATTGAATATCTACATAAATTTAATTTAATTTAAATATGGATATATATAAATTTTTTAAAAAAAAAATTGATTATTAATAATAAAAAAAAATTGAATATTAAAAAAAAAAAAAAAATTGGATAAAAATATATATAAAAAAAAAAAAGAAAAAAAATATATAAAAGGATATTATTAAAAAAAATAATAATAATATAAAATAATAATAAAACAAAAAATTGAAAATTGAAAATTAATTTTTTATTTTTAATTTTTTATTTTTAATTTTTTATTTTTAATTTTTTATTTTAAATTTTTTATTTTTTTTTTTTTTTTAATTTTTTTTTTTAATTTTTTATTATCATTAATTAATTAATAAATTAAAGAATTCATTTTTACGTCTCTATACTAAAGGAATAATTATTATTAAATAGATACCACAAATTAACTCTATCACCTATAATTTTAATAAAAAAGAATTTAAAAAAAAAAAAAAGTAAATAGCCTCCTCTATGGCATAGATAAAATAAAAAATTAGCATTTGATGAAAGGTCAAAAAAAAAAAAAAAAAAAAAAAAAAAAAGTGGATGATGAAATTAGGAATTAACTTTAAAATTTAATTAAATACTTTGATAGATATTATATATAGATATAGATTAGTTTTATATAGTTATATGTATTTTTTTTTTTTTTTTTTTGGAATTTTTAATATCTATAATTTTTAATTTAAGTCTTGTGAAGAAATGTAAAAAGAATATAAAATAATAATAATCATAACGAAATAGAAAAAAAAAAAAAAAAGAGGGTGTGTTTTCTTTTTTTTTTTAATATTACTTTTTTCATTCATTCATTATCGATATTAAAAATTGGTAACTATCTCTATTTATATTTATATTTGAAGATGTTTATCCAACTTTATTTTTTTTTATTGAATTTATTGAATTTATTAATTGGTTTAATCTAATTTTACCTTTTTACTTTTTTATTTTTTTTTTTATTACAACAATTTATCTTTTATATTGTTTCTCAACTCTAATTTATATATACAAATATATACAAATATATTTATAATATATATATTTTACATGTCACAAAAAGAATAACAATAATAAATAATAATAGAAATTAGTAGTAATTAAAAAAAAATAAAAATAATCATCGATATATATAAATAATATTAAAAAAAAAAATTGACATTAAAAATATGAAAATTAGATAAAAAAAAATTAATTTATTGATTAATTAAAAAAAAAATTCATAAATAAAAATTTATAATCTATAATATTATAATTTATATAAAATATATATTTAATAATTAATAAAATAAAATAATTGAAATTTTTTATTTTTTATTTTTCAATTTTTTTTTTTTTAATTAACATTAAAATTTTAATTTTAATTATTTTAATTATTTTAAATTTTAATTATTTTAATTATTTTAATTATAATTTTTTTATTATTATTTTTTTTAACTATTTTAATTATTTTAATTTTTTTCTTTATTATTATTATTATTTTTTTTTCCTTTCATTTAATTATTTTAATTATTTTTTTTAATAAAAGTCATACTGCTTGAATGTTTATATTAAAAAAAAAAGAAAAAAATTTCAATTATTTTATTTAATTACATTATGAAAAAGTTAACTTATGAATTTATAATAATAGTAATAATAGTCATGATAATGATAATAATATTATTATTACTTTTATTTTTTATTATGAACTGTTTGTTTTTTAGTTTCAAAACTAATTTTTTTTTTTTTCTTTTCTAAATCCTATGTACTATCCAAATGCAAAAAAAAAAAAAATGGAGATAAAGAATGGTCTATAAAAAGAAAAAAGAAAAAAAAAATAGTGAATGAATAAAATGTATAAAAGAATAATAATAATAAATATTTTTTGTATTTTTATAAAAAAAAAAAAAAAAAAAAAAAAAAAAAAAAAAAAAGTAAACTCCTTTGATCGATAGATAAAATAAAATATATATTATTATTATTATTAAATATTTATTATTATTATTATTATTATTATTAAATATTTATTCTAATATTTTCAATTGACTATTATGTTATTTTTAATAATTTATTTTATTATTTTATTATTTTATATTAAATAAATAATTAATTAATTTTTTTTTTTTTTTTAGAATTCTATCCAATTTTAAATTTAATTTTTTTTTTATTTGATCTCTATAATAGTTATATCTATTCTAACTAAAAAAAAAAAAATAATAATAATAATAATAATTATAATTATAATTATAATGATGATGTGATAAAATAAAAATAAAATAAAAAATAAAAAAAAAGCATTAATATATCATAAACTAGAAAAAAAAAAAAAAAAAAAAAAAAAAAAAAGAATTTAAATTTAATTGAGGAAAAAAAAAAAGCTTTTCTTTATAAACTAATATTGAACTATAATTTTTCTGTCCTATTTTTCCTATTTTTTTTTTTTTTTCTATCTTTTTTTTTTTTTTTAATAAAACGAAAAACGGCTTTTTTTCTTAAAAAAAAATTATCAAAGTTTAAAAAAATATTAATAATAATTAATATTATTAAAGTATTAAATAAAAAAAATTTTTTTTTAATAAATAGTAATAAATGATAGCAGCAACTGCATAGAAATAAACAAAGTTTAAATAAACCGACCGTACATCTCTTTTAAAAAAAAAAAAAATATATATATATATATATATATTTATATATGATATATATGATATATATTATATAATAAATGATATATGATATATGATTTATAAAAAAAAAAAAAAGTAAACTTTAAAAAAAAAAAAAAAATGAATTTAAATCAAATGAATTGGATGTATTTTAACCGATAAAATCAATTTAAAAAAAAAAAAAAAAAAAAAAAAAAAAAAAATTTGGATAAAACTATTCTTTATCATTATTAAAATTATTTATTTATTTATTTATTTATTTATTTATTTATTTATTTATTTATTTATTGAGTTGCATTCATTAGATAAAGTTTTTTTTTTAACTCTATTTTTTTTTTTTTTTATAATTAAAATCGATATCTATAATTAACTTTTTTTTTTTTTCTTTTCATCTCCACTAATTAGCCATAACAAATAATACCTAATTGCAAATTTAGAATGTATCTATACCTAGTTGACTTTATATAAATAGATATGTATAGATTAAATATAATAACATTTACTACTATTTCTTTTCACTTTTTTTTTTTTTTTTTTTTTGTTTATCTCATATTAAACTTTATCCATTAATCCTATCATACTATTTTATTATTATGATATTGTTATTATTTAATTTATAGATATATATATTATAAATATGAATATAAGATATGGATATATGAATAGAAGTTATGAAATATAAATATATTTAAATATATAATATATATACTATTAATAAATATATATTGTTTTTTTTCTATTTTTTTTTTTTTATCTATTAATTTCATTTTTGTTGTTATTTTTTATTTATATAAATAATAATAATAATAATAATTAATTAATTAATTAATTAATAAAGTGTCATTCATTCATTTATTTCTAAATTTATTATGATTATTTCTTTATTTGTTATTATTTATTTCTTTATTTATTACTATGATGGATGAAAATTAGGAAGATGAACGATGAACGATAAGAGTGCATGATGCATTCCAAGATGTAACCAATATTTTTTTATTTTTATTTTATTTATAGTTATATTTATTTATATATATTTATTATTATTATTATGATTATTATATTAATATAGTAATATAGTATTTATATAGAATTAATACTACCAAATATAAAATGTTAAAAAAAATATATATATATATGTATATATATGTATAAATAGATATAAACCTATAAATATAAATAGATAGATATTGGATAAAAAGTAAATTTAACTTTAAAAACTAAAAGCATCAAATTTAATTAATACTAAAAAAAAAAAAAAAAAAAAAAAAATGAATGAATGATTAAATAAAATTTAAATTTAAATTTAAACTTAAAAATATTTTCCACAGCACCATCAAGTAGTAAACATGATAATGATGAGGATGATTGGCAATACTATTTAACCATTATTTAAATTAATAGAAAGTAATAAATATAGAAATATACAAAAAAAAAAATAATAAAATAAATACATAAAATTTAAATAAAAGAAAGAAAGAAAGAAAGAAAGAAAAAAAAATAAAAAGATTAAAAAGTTGAATTAGCTTCTCTCTCTCATTCTTCTATGGTAATATTTAGAAGAGAAAGAATAGCGAATAATACTTTATGATGATGAAGATAGGAAACATTAAATAATATAATGAATACTTTTATTATTTAATCGTATCAAAAACAAAACAAAAAGTTTTATTTATATCTGATTTTTTTTTACTAATTCATTAGTATCATCATCGTCATTTTAAACAAAGATATATAAATAGAGAAAGCTCTATATTTATATATTAAAATAATAAATAGAAATAATAATAGAAATAATAATAGAAATAATAAATAGAAATAGAAATAGTAAAATAAAAAAAATTTTAATAAATTAAAAAAAAGAAGAGTCTTCACTTGGTTATCATTAAATTACTCCTGATGATATGACTATAAATATATTCTATTTAAATTATTTTAATGATTGAATTATTATTATTTAAGTCATGATATATATATTTTAATGAATATTTAATGATGATTATTTAATTACTTTTTTTTTTTTTTTTATCTTTGATTCTATAAAATATTTTAATTTATTTTTTTTTTTTCTATTATTATAGATTTTAAATTATTTTAATGATACTATTTTTAGGTATAAATTAAATTTTATAGAAAAGAAAAAAAAAAAATTTTTTTTTTAATTTTAATTATTTTTTAGTTTTAGAACATTTGAATTAAAAAAAGAAAAAAATTTTTTTTTTGAAGGGTTTGGTTGATAATCCCTTTAAATATAATATATTATTTGAAGGGATTATATATAAGAAGTAAAATTAATAAATAAAAATTAGAATAATAATAATAATAAATAATAAATAATAAATAATAAATAATAAAAAATATTAATAAATTCTTAATTATTATATATATATATATATTTTTTTTTTTTTTTTCTATTTTAATGATTTAATGATTTCTATTATTCTTTTTATTTTTTTTTTATTATTCCAATGATTTCAATATTTATGTCATGTAATGCCATGGATCATTAAAATTCTTTTTTTTTTTTTTTTTTTTTTTTTCTTTAAGAAAGTTATCAAAATAGAGAGGAAAAAAAGAATTTAATCCTTTTTTTTTGATTAGGTTAAAAAAAAAAATATTTTAAAATTGAAATATTATAATAATAATGATAATAAAAGTCTTTTAATTTTATTTAAAAGCATTAAAAAAAAAAAATGTTAATTCTTTAATATATAACAGTAAACGAAAAAAAAAAAAAAAAAAAAAAAAATTAAAATAATAATAAATTTAGATCATAACTGCGTCTTATCTCTCCTTCTTCTATGGTTGATCTAGCTATCTGTCTTTTTTTTTTTAAAAAATTTCTTTTTAATATTTTTTTTTTATTTTATTTTGAAATGGTTGTTTTTTTTTCTTTTTTTTTTTTTTTTTTTGTTTGCTTTTGGCAGGTCAAAATGAATTTGACTTTTTCCCAATGGATGGATGGATGATCCATTCCTAATTTTTAAAAATAAAAATAAAAAAAATGAAAAAAACGAAAAAAAAAAAATAAAAAATAAAAAAACTTTAAATAATAAAATAATTATTATAAAAAAAATGTTAAAATATAAATGTATTACATGAAATAATGTATATAAATAAATAAATAAATATAAAAATAAATAATTATATATAAATATATAAATATAAGTCTCTAAATCACTTTCAATAAAATCGAGTCCAACCTTCCCATTTTTTATTTGGATTCTTTTTTTATTAAAAAAAAAATTAATTAAATAATTAAATAATTGAATAATTGAATAATTAAATAATAATTGAATAATTAAATAATAAAATAATAAATAAAAAAAATAGTTTATTATAATTAATAATTCAAATTTTATATTTTTTCTTTTCTTTCTTCCTTTTCTTTATTTCCATTTTAATGATTTTATTTTTATTATTAATATTAATATTAACATTAATATATTGTAATTAATTCTATTCAATTCAATTCTATTTAATTTCTATTTTATTTTATTATTTAATTTCTATTAAGAAAAGGTTTAACTTTATTTTATTATTATTCATTATTATTCATCATTTATTCATTATTATTAAATAATGAATAATAATGAATAATTATTAAATAATAATAAATAATAATAAATAATAGTAATAATAAATAATAATAGTAATAATTAATATTCAAATAATTATAAATATTTAAATAATAAATTTCTATTTTCTATTTTCTATTTTTAACTCTTTTTTTTTTTTTATTCTTGTGAATTGTTAATGGATGATGGATGCTACATCAATTGAATGCCCATTACCTAAATCCAATGGATACCAGAACTATTTCATCATTCAGCAACAACAAACAACAAACAACAATTACATTACATTACATTACATTACATGGTTGATACGCATCAACAACAACAAAGAAAGAAAGAAAGAAAAAAAAAATGGATGAACCAATTGAGAGATAATCATTATTAATAGTACAAAGAGAAATAATAACTGAATTAATTAATAATTAATTATAATAATAATAATAATAATAATATTGATAGTTAATAATAATATTGATAATTAATAATTAATAATAATATATAAATAAGAAATAATACTAATGAATAGAAATAATACTAATAAATATTAATAAATAATAATATACTAATAAATAGTACTAATAAATAAATAATAATAGTATTAATAAATAAATAATATTATTAAAAAATAGTTGTTAATATATAAAAATTTTATTTTATTTAATTTTATTTTTTCTTCTACATTGGCTAAATTTCAAATTTAAATTAAAAATTTTTATATTTTCACCAAAATAGTTAAAAAAACATTTTAATAGAAAAAATAGATATATTATATAATATAATTATACTATAATATATTACATCCTAGAATACATATACATATTAGAATATCTATGGAATATATGGACTATAAAATAGATAATTTATTATTATATAATATATATTAGAGTGTATTTCAAATAAATGATTACATATATAGATAATCTATTGTAATATATAGAGAAAAGAATAAGAAATAAAATAAAACCAAAAAACTTTTTTTAATTTTTATCTATAAAAAAGTTTATAAATAAAAAAATTAAAAAAAAAAGAAAAAAAAAAAAGAAAATAATAATTGCCACATTTCTGTACAAAATAAAAATTTGAAATACGAAAAGACAGAAATATTAAATAAATAAATAAATATAAATAAATATATATAATTTAATATATATAATTAAATATAATTAAATCTATTTATATATATAAATAATAAAAAGTAACTTAAATAATATTATTAATATAATTAATGTATTACAATAAATTTACATGAAATTAATAAAAATACAAAAAAAATACAAAAAAAGCATGTTTTTTTTTTTTGTACTAATTGACAATGGTTACATTAAATCAACCAAATATTCTTCATATATTCATTATATATTTATTATATACATTATATTATTATATATTATATATATTATATATGTGTATATATAATTTATTGTATTAAATTAAAAATGATTATCAAATAAATTTTAAATTTGATTAAAAAACGTTTTTTTTTTATTATTAATGTAAAATGTAAAATGTAAAATCAAATCAAATAAAATAGAATTCATATTGTAATACATTTTGTATTCATTCCATGGTCAATCATCAGAACTACGTATTATTTTTTTAAATTTATTTTACTTCTAACCTATTTTATTTATTTATTATTTATTATTTATTATTTATTATTCAATTATTTATTTATTATTTATTTATTTATTTATTTATTTCAAATGAATTGAATTGGAAATTGGAATTTCTTTTCTTTCAATTTTATTGGTTAATACAAATCAAAAAAAAATATAAAAAATTTTTTATGGCTACAGACAAAAAAAAAAAAAAAAAAGAAGTTAAGATCATAATAAAAAAAATAAAAATAAAAAAAAAAGTGGTTAAGGAATAACATGGTATGGTTAAATGATAAAAAAAAAAAAAAAAAAAAAGCATTAAAGCAACCAACCTTACCATTCCATTTATTTATTTTAAGTTTTATGAAAAGATTAAATTAAATAAAAGAAAAAAAGCTATTCTTATTATTATTAAAAGTGTAAATATATATATATATATATCTATAAATAAAAAAAAAAGGTTACTTTATCTCTCTCATTATCCTTTTTTTTTTTTTTTTAACTTTTTTCATAGCTATATCGATATTCAATAATTTTTATGTTATATGTTATATCTATCGTTTCAATCTATTTTTATTTTATTTTTTTTTTCAATTATCCCAAAGTTAAACTTTTTATACATTATTGAAATACATTACATTACATTACATAAATAAAGTAAAATTTTTTATTCCTTTTTTATTCCTTTTTTTAAAACTACAACCAGAGAATCATATATAATACATTATGTATGGATGCATGTATACATAAAATGTATTATATTATATTATATAAGATGTAGGACTTTTGTTAAAAAAAAAAAAAAAGAATTTTTTTTTCACCATGAATGAAACCGTAAAATCAATCATAAGATAGGAAGAAATAGAGGTAGAAAAAAAAAAAAAAAAGGCGATCCTAACTATTTCTATTTCTATTATTTCATTTACAACTCTTGTACTCATCTAATCTCTAATCTATTCTAGCATTGAAATAAGATAATTTGTGGAAATATTTAATAGATATTTAAATTTTATTTTTATTTTTATTTTTATTTTTATTTCTATATCCAATAATTAAAAAAAAAAATTTTTTTTATGAGAGCCATAGAATAAAAAAAAAATTGTAGGTAAACTATTTATTTAAAAAAGATAATCTTTTTTCTTTTCCTCTTGTTATCTATACTATTTAATCTATTATATGACCTTTTTTTTTTCTTTCCTTTCTTTTATTGTTATTGAAAGAAACGTTAAAAATAATTTTTTTTTTTAATCTATCTAAATAAAAGTATTAATGAGTAATAAAAAAAAAAAAGACTTTCATCCATTATCTTTAATAACTTTTGTATATTATAATAATTTCTCCATAATTCTTCGATTCTATATCATAAGAGTAATAGTAGATAACTTCTTCATTACTTCTTTACCCAACCCAACTTCAACCATTCCACTCTAATAAAAACCAAAATTAAGAATGAGCAAGGTTGAACCAACAATAAATAATCAAATAAATAATAATTATAATAATTATAATTATAATTAACTTTTATTTTTTTTTTTTTATTGGTAATTTCAACTTTCAAAATTTCAAAATTTCAAAAATTTTAATTTTAATATTTTTTTTAATATTTTAAATAAATTCTAAATTAAATTAAAAACTTTTAAAAATAAATAAATAAATATGTAAATAAATTAATAATAATTATATAAATAAATGAATAAATATATAAATATGTAAATAAATATATATAATTTTTTATATTTTTTATTTCTTAATTTTAAAAAAATCATTTATAAATAGAGTTGATTACATATTATACATATAATAAAAGTATATTAAAATTATATTTATAATTATGTTCATTTATAGATATCACTATGTATTTTAATTTATTTTGATTTTATTTTATTCTAATTTCATTTTAAATTATTTTTTTATTCGAATTTTAAATTTTTATTTATTTATTTATTTATTTATTATTTATTATTTTATCCAATAAAAATCCAGATGAACACATTTATTTCCATAAAAGTCAAATTGAAGATAAGCAAAAATAAATAAATCAACTATTTAATAAAATAATATATTTATTAATATAAATTAATATTATATTATTTATTACTATTATACTTAATAATATATATATTTATTACTATTATATTTAGTAATAATATATATTTACTTATTACTATTATATTTAATACTGATATATATTTATTTTATTAATAGTATTATTACTTATTTAATTAATTATTTAATATTATTATTAAGTACTTAACAAAGTATGAACTATTTATTAAAATGATTTAATGCTTTATTTATTAACTATTTATTAATTAATAATAATTATCAATAATTACTTATGATTTATTAATAAATACTCTTTTTATTATTTATTATTTATTATTTATTATTTATTATTTATTATTTATTATTTATTATTTATTAATAAATAGTCTTTTTATTATTTATTATTTAATTAATAAATACTCTTTTTATTATTTATTATTTAATTAATAAATACTCTTTTTATTATTTATTATTTATTATTTATTATTTATTATTTAATTAATAAATACTCTTTTTTATTAATTATTATTTATTATTTATTATTTATCATTTATCATTTATTATTTATTATTTATTATTTATTATTTATTATTATTTATTATTTATTATTTATTATTTATTATTTATTATTTATTATTTATTATTTATTAATAAATACTCTTTTTATTATTTATTATTTAATTAATAAATACTCTTTTTATTATTTATTATTTATTAATAAATACTCTTTTTATTATTTATTATTTATTAATAAATACTCTTTTTATTATTTATTATTTATTATTTAATTAATAAATACTCTTTGTATTATTTATTATTTGCAATAACTAATTAATATTACGATTTAATTATATAAAATTAATTTTCCATAAAATAAAATAAAATAAAATAAAAACTACCAAATAATCCAATAAAACTGAAATAATAATTATTACTATTACCAATAAAAATATTGGTTTTAATGATGATTTCATTTTAAATTTATTTATTTGATTATTGTTATATCCATTGACTTATTTATTTATTAATAAATTTATATTTTTTGATATTGATATTAACTTCTTTATACATATATAAATTTTTATGGGCTCTATTACAAATTTTTATAGGCTCTATTATAAATGTATCTTTGAATTTCGTAGCAGAAAAGGCCAGAATAAATATTGTATGGGTTAGAATGATTATGGCTATTGATTAGCCATAGATTGTAAGGAGACAACCAACCAACGATTCAAAAGAAAGAAATGAACCAAAGAGAAAAAAAAAAAAAAAAAAAAAAAAAAAAAAAGATAGTTTAGGTTTTTGCTTATCTACACAATAAAAATAAAAAGTATAGATATAATATAATAAGTATATAAATCATAGTATATATAGATATTATATAAAGTATATATAAATAATAAACTATAAATATAATATGAAGTATATAAATCATAGTATATATAGATATTATATAAAGTATATATAAATAATAGAATGTATTATATTAACTATTAAATTAGAAAAGAAATTTAAAAATAATAAACGAGGTCAATATAATAACAATTCATTTAGTTGAGATTTTGAGATTGAAATTTCCAAAAAAAAAAAAATAAAAAATAAATAAATAAAAAAATTAAAAAAAAAAAAATAAAATTATTATTAATGTACAAACAATAGAGAGTATTATGTACATTATACATTATTATATACATTAATATATATTATGTATATTATATAATATAATATATTTTATTTTATTTTATTTTATTTTATTTTTTTACCAAACAATTACATAAATTAATTGGAAGTAAAAGATGGTAAATAGATTGAAAGTAATTAAATTATTAAAATAATGAATAATAATGAATAATGAATAAAATTTTATTTTTTATATTTTTGGAAATGATCTTCATTAGTAATACATTCTACATCATACATTCTACATTCTACATCATACATTCTACATACATCATACATTCTACATACATCATACATACTACATAAAATAAAAATAAATACATCATCCTTCAACATCAACTAAGATGAAAAAAGAGAATAACCTCTTCAGTATAATCATTAGTATCTGGTAAATAAAATAAGAATATCTCCTATCATACTATTATATAGTAAATAAGAATAACTATTTAATATTACTATCATCATAATAGAAAAGAATAACTATTTAATGCTACTATCATCATAATAGAAAAGAATAGCTATTAATATATTGTAAATATGGTATTTAATATATAATAATATATATATAAAAAAAGTTTTATTTTATGGATAATTCATTTCTAATTTAAAGTTTGTTATTGATTTATTTATTTATTCATTTAATATTATATATTTATTTATATTAATATTTATATATTCATTAATTTAAAATGTAAAAAAAATAAAAGAATGATAAAGCCCCTCAAATTCACTATAATTTTATTTTTTTATACTTATTTATTATCAACTTTTTACTTTATTACTATGAATAAAGAATATATGAAAAAAAAAAAAAAAGAAATGGGAGTTGTAAATACTTTTATAAATGTTGATGTAGAATGTGTGTAATAATAAAATAAATAAATAAATAAATAAATATAATTAAATAAAAATTAGCTCTATATAATATAATATATCATATATATTATTTTAACTATTATATAAATATTTATTTATTTATTTATTCAATAAACAAAGCATTCATTCAACCTCTTTTTTTTACTATGGATTAGGAAAATTAAGAAACTAATTTATTTTTTTTTTGTCCATCATAGTTAATAAAAGTTAATGAATAATAATGAATAATGAATAATAATTAATCATAGTTAATAGTCTATAGTTAATAGATAAAAAATTTCTTTATAACAGTGAGTTATACTATTCATTATTCACTTATTTAATGAGTTTCATGCCATTCCACTTTATTTTTAAAGAGAAGAAAAGAAAAAAAAAAAAAAAACATTTTGAAATGATTTATTTATTTATTTATTTATTTATTTATTTATTTATTTATTTATTTATTTATTATAATTTTAATTATATGTTGAATAGAATTTATTTTAATAATATATTTATTAATTATTTAATTATTTAATTATTAATTATTATTTATTCCATTATTTATTGTAATGGTTTATTTTTTTAATTAATTTATTGTAAAGAAAAAATTAATTTAAAAAAAATTACCAAGGGTTAAATTATTTTTATTAAATTAATCCTCTTCATTTCAAATTTATTTATTTGATTATTATTATATCCATTGACTTATTTATTTATTTATAAATTTATTTATAATGGATGAAAAATGGATTGAAATTATTTGGTTATTTTTTTTATATATATTGAATTTAATTAATTTTAATTAATTAATTAATTAATTTATTTATTTAATGTCATATAAATATTCATTGATTTATTTCTATGTTTTGAATTTCTCCATTTACTATTACTATTACCATTATTATTATTATACTATACATTATTATTATTATAATATATTGATAGTTTAATTAGAATTTTTTTTTTTTTTCAAAAAGCAATAATAATAATATAATAATAAAAAAAAAAAGTAAAAGTTTTTTAATTCTAAACTTTTTTTTTTTCTTTGGTAGCTTTGATTATACTTTTACCGATAAAAGATATTCATTATGCAATCTTTACATCCTATCCTATTTAATCTTTTTTATGCCAGTACCCTACCATAATTATTGATATAACAAATGTTTTTACTTTAGAAAAAAGGGAAGGAATAGATTACTTTACATATATATTTATAAATATATATATTATTCTTTGTTGCTATGGTTACTGTCGTTAATCTTTTTTATTTTATATTCATTGTTATTTTTATTTTTTCTTATTTTTTAATTATTCCTTAAATGATATTATTAGTATTATTAATCTATCTATTTAATTATATAGGTATAAATAATTGATTTAATTTTTTATTCATTTTCATTTTAATTATTATTATTATTTTATTTAATTAATCTATTTAATTATTATATCAATAGGTTTCTTTTTAATTTTTAATTTACACTTTTCATTTTAATTTTTTTTATTTTAATTTTTTTTTTTTTTTTTTAAAAAAAAGGCTAACCATTCCATTGAACTAATTAAAAATTTATTTAATAAAAAAAGAAAAAAAGAAAAAATTAAATTAAAAAAAAAAATCATTTAAATGGATAAAAAAAGATTAAAAGAGAATAAAAAAAAAAAGACTATTTATTAATAGATAATAATAAAAAAATAATTAAATAATTAATCAAGGTAACTCATTAAACAATATAATAGATAAGTAAAAAAAATAAATTAATAAATATAAAATTAAAACAAAAAAATTTTGTTATTTTAATATTTTTAGTTTTATTTTATTTTTATTTTTATTATTATTTTTTTTTTATGAATCTAATTATAAAACAATAATTAAAAAAAAAAAACTAATAATATCTATAGAATACATCATAGAATGCAAAATAGACAGTTAAATATAATTATATTAATTATATTAATTATGTATATATAAATATATATAAATTTCTATTTTTTTTTTTTTTTTAATTTTTTAAATGTGGAAGGCGCTGTTGAAGGAAAGAAAAAAAATAAAAAAGAAAACCAAAACTTTAAAAAGTTTTTTTTTTTTATTTTAATAAAGATGAATAAAGATGATTAATTATAATAATGATGCTAATTTACCTTATAAATTATAAATTATTAATAAATTTTTTTTTATTTTTTATTTTTTTTTTATTTTTTATTATCCTTTAAAACCATAAATACTATTTTATGTACCATTAAAAAAGGATTGAAGTAACGGTAAAAAAAAAAAAAAAAGATGAACGAAATAAATGGCTAAATAATTTTTTTTTCATATTCTATATCTTAAATTAATTGATTTTTTTTTATGTAACACTTTTAACAATACTATTAAATAAAATAAAATAAAAAAAGTAAAAATAATAATAATAATAAAAGAAATTCTATTGAATAGTTTTTATTTATAGCATATAAAAAATAGAAAAAATAGAAAAATAAAATAAAATAAAGATAATCATGTCTATTTCTATTTCATCATTAATGAAAATAAAAAAAAAATAAAAAAAATGAAAAAAAAAAAGTTTTTAATTAATTAAGAAATAATTAAAATTAAAAAAAAAAAAAAATAATTAAAAATAATTTTTCTAATTTTGTTTTAATTAAAATATTTTAAAAATTAAACAAAATAAAATATTAAATATAGAAATATAAGAAATAAAATAAAATATTAAATATAGAAATATAGAAATATAATAAAATAAAAATAAAATATATAAAATTAAAAAATAAAATAAAATAAAATAAAAATAAAAATATAATAAAATAAAAATAAAATATATAAAATTAAAAATAAAATAAAATAAAATAAAAATAAAAATATAATAAAATAAAAATAAAATATATAAAATTAAAAAATAAAATATTAAATAATAGTATAATAAAATAAAAATTAAAATAAAACAGTATTAATATGATTTAGGTAAAATAAAAAAAAATAATTGTTTTTTTTTTAATTATTTCTATAATAATATAGATTGAAGTTTTGGTGTTAAGTTGAGATTTCTCTATTCATATCTATATTCCTATTCCTATTCCTATTTTATATAGAATATTCCTATTTTATATAGAATACTTAAACTTTTATTATTTTATTTTATTATTCTTATTTTATTTTATTTTTTCATTAATTCTTTCTATCCTTCTATCTTTTCATATTTTTTTTCTTTTCTTTTCTTTCTATTTTTACCTATATAAATTTAAATATATATATAATTATACATATTTAATAAAATTGAATTTAATAAATTTTTTTATTGAATAACAACAGACAAAACAAAAAAAAAAAAAATTTGCGTTTATTTTTCTTTTTCTTTATTTTTTTTTTGTTATTCTTTTTTTTATAATTTTTATTAAAAAAAAAAAAAAAAAAAAAAAAAAAAGAAAGAAAATTCATTCATTGAATTTTTAATGTTTTTTAATATTTTTATATCTAATCATTTTCAAATTTTATGGTTTGTTCATGATTGTTTGTTTCATTCGAACATCAAACATTTATTTATTTATTTATTTATTTATTTATTTATTTATTCATTCATTTATGAATTAAAAATAAAATAAAATAAAATAAAAAAATAAAATAAAATAAAATGATAATATAAAATAGGAAAACTTCAACATAAAAAATGATAATATGAAATAAAAAAAATATATAAAATATATTTTATATATAAATATATTTAGGTAAAGATGGAGTGGATGAACCATCCTTAAATAAAAAAAAAAATAAAAATTACAAAAATAATAATTTTTTTTTTTTCTTTTACCATTCTTATATCATGTAGATGTAATGTACAATTAACAACTCATGTAATGGAATGGAATGTAAAAGTTTATTTTTTATTTGATTTGAAAAAAAAAAAAAAGCAAAGCAAAGTTAATTGAAGTAAAAAAAAAAAAAAAAATTGTTTTATTATTATTATTATTATTTATTATTTTATATAATTATTTATTATTTATTATTTATTATTATTTTTTCTATTCGAATAATAATAAAATAAAATATCTTCTTTTATTGTTGGTTGGTTGGCTGGTTTGAATGGATTTAAAAATTTTTTTCATTCAATTTATTCTATTTACTCTAATATTATTTTATTTTATTATTATTTTATTATTATTTTATTTTATTTTATTTTATTATTTTATTTTATTATTTTATTTTATTATTTTTTTTTTAAATAATAATTTTTTTTTTTAAAAGATATGGCAAAAAAAAAATAAAGTTTAAACTACCATTCTATAAATTATGATTGATTGTTATATATATATATAATAAATAGATAATATATAAATATATAATAAATACTATAGAAAGTAATACCAATGAAAGATTTGAATATAATAAAATAATAGTAATGAAAGATTTCTGCGTGTAATAAAATAATAGTAATGAAAGTTTTGAATATCAGTAGTAGTGCTAACCATCATAATAAAAAAAAATTGAGGATAGAAATTGAAAAGATTACTTAATTTGTATCTAATAATTTCTTAAAGGCACACTTGATCGATGGCTGCTGCTATTGTTACTGTTATTGGTGATGGTGGTCAATGTTGCTATGCTTTTCTTTCACCATCTTTTAATCTTTTTTTTTTTTTTTTTTATTTCTGTTTATTTCTATATATATTCATTCTATATACTTATTATTATCTATATACTTATTATCTATATATACTTATTATATATACTTATATATTATTTATTTATTTATTATTTACTATTTATTATATTTATACTTATTAATTCTATTTATTATTTATGGATTCTATTTATTTATTGTTTATTATTTATTCTATTTATTATTTATTTATATGAAATCTAATCTTGAATACTTAAAATAAATATTTTCCACCAATGAAAAATCAGTAATTTAATATAGATGGTACCTCAATTTATGTAATGTACATTGCCTTTTTTAGTAAGTTTTTTTTTTTAAATTTTTTTTTTTTATTTGATTTTGATTTGAAGTTTAGTTTTTTTATGTCTTCTTCTTCTTTTTTTTTTTTTCTTCCTATTTCTTTTACTCCATTGGCGATATACTAACCAGAAATAATAATAAAAATAAAAGTAAAAAAATATAAATAAAATGGTTGAAAGTATTATATCATTTTCTTATTCTGCCAATAGGTCTACCTACATACAAAAAATAATGGGTTAATCATTCAATCCTTATATAATAAACTTTAATGAAATAAATGATGAATTTTATTATTATTATTATTATTATTATTATATTTTATATTTTTTTTTATATCTAAATTATGATAATATAAAATTTTATCAAATTTGTATATTTTATTAGCCTCTTTTCCTTTTTTATTTTTTTTTTGTAATTTTAATTTTAATTTTAATTTTATTATTTATTATTTAATTATTTATTATTTAATTATTAATTATTTATTATGTATTATTTATTATTTATTTTATTATTATTTCTGTTTTTTTTTTTTTTTTTTTTTTTTTTTTTTTTTTTTTTTAGGTTTTTTTTTTAATATTACACAAACCATTTTAGATTAATATAAATAAATAAATAAATAAATAAATATTAATCATAAGTAAATAAATATAAATAAGTAAATAAATATTAATAAGTGAATAAATATTAATAAAAATGAAAAAATTAATAAATAAGAACAATATTAAGTAAATAAATATTAAATAAGTAAATAAATAATAGCAATAATAAGTAAATAAATCAAAATTTTTTTATTTCATTTTATTCGTTTAAAATGAATTAACTTTTAATATATTCATTTCATATATTATTCTATTTTTTTTTTTTTATTTTAATTTTAATTTAAATATTTCAAAAAATTTTTTTTATTTAAATTTTATTTATATTATTTTATATTATATATAATATATATATATTATATTATACTATGTATATTATTTTTTATATTTTAGTTTATATAATATTTATAATTTATTTTAAATAGAAATTTTTTTGATAATTGAAATTTATAGAGTTTTCATTACATTCAATTTAAATTTTATATATATTTTAAACTATATTAAAAATTTTTTTTATTATTTTTTTAACCATATTTAGTAACTTTTTTTAAATAATACTAAATGATAATAAATAAACTTAAATAAATAAAATATTATATTAAAGTCTATTTCAAGGTTTCTATTTGTTCATAATGTATTGATAATATATGTGTTGATTTATTTTGCCGTTTGTATTGACAAAGAAATATAATTTTCCATTTAATACAATTACATTATTAATATATGTATCCATAGATAATAATAAATATGAAATTTATTAAAATAGAGTTGTGTAATTTGAAGTTTATTTTTTATATTCTATATTGTAAGCATTAATTAATATAGGATATATATTTTAATATATAGTGAAATAAATTAAAATTGATTATTATCAATATAATAAGAAATTTTTTTTTTTTTTTATTATTATATTATTTAAATTTAAGTAACCTAAAGTTTAAATAAACAATTCAATTTATTATAAGATAAAGTTTTTTTATTGAATGGCATAGAGATAAACTAAATAAATAGTTAAAATGTCATTGTATTCAACAATATGAAATAATATAATAAAATATAAAAAATATATATTGGGAATAAATAATATATATCATCAATAAATTTTTGAATGGAGCGTAGCAATAGAAAGCAATATATTATCAGTAGTAAATTGAATGAGTATAAGAATATACAGAAATGAATTTATTTATGTACAATCTAATTTACAATTATTTAATTTATTTTTATTTAATAAAATATATAAAAGTAATACATTATAACTGTTAATATAACTTTAAATCATTTTTTTTTAATATTATTTATTATAGTTTAGTTTATATTAAAACTTTTTTTTTTTTTTTTTTTTTTTTAATATTATTTTAATTATTTGCAGTCAATTTTAATTGTTTAATCGTTCATAAAATTTTTAATTTTTTTTTTTTTTTTAAAATTAATATAAATAAAAATAAATAATTAAATAAAAATAAATAATTAAATAAAAATAAATAATTAAATAAAAATAAATTTGTAATAGTAAGAATATACGTAAATATATGTAATTGTATTTAAATGTATATAAATATATTAATGTATATATAAATATATTAATACATAAATATATAAATGTATATATATTTATATAAATATATTTATGTAAATATATATATGAATAGATATAATACATTAAATAGTGTAAAATAATAAATAAAATAATCAATAATAATTATATAAATAATAGAGTTGAAAATATATTAAATGAATAGAAAGATAAATTTAAATTCAAATGTTAATTAAATATAAATTTATTTAATTACTTAGTTTAAATAATAAAATCTGAATAAAATAAATATTGATAATATATTATATTTAAAATATTTTAATTGTTGAATTAATTTTTTTATTATTATTATTATTATTATTATTATTTTAAATTAAAAAAAAAAAAAATATAAATAGAGAAGATTTTCCTGCAGTGATAAAAAAGTTTCATATTTAGAAATTAACTAATAAAAAAAAATAATAATTATTTATTTTAATTTATTATAAATTGTTTATATTTTTTGATAATAATAAAATATATTTATTTATTATTAAATAAAAAATAACGAATTACGATAATTTATTTTAATTTATTTATTCAAATAGATTTTATTTATTTAACTATTTAGTTTTTTTTTTTAACCTAATTTTTAATCTAATTTTAATTTATTATTAAAAGAAGAAAGTTATTACTTTTGATATTTAATAATAAAATAATTAATAAAACGACACTTTGAGAATCTTGACGAAAAAAAATACATTATTAATTTTTTTTTTGGAATATTATAAAAAATTTTAAAGAAGATAATAAAAATTCGAAAAATTCTTTTTAATTTTTAAATATAAATTTATTTGAAGAATTTTTAGTAAAAATTTTTATAATTAAATAAATTCAATTTATTTTTTTTTTAACAAATAGTGACATTTAAAAATCAATTTTTTATTATAGAAGAAAAAAAAATCACAAAATGAAATTTTCAACATTAAGTTTATTAGTTTCTAGTATTGGTGCTGCCTTTGCTATGAGTGGTAGAGGTAGAATGACTTACTATGGTAATGCTAGTGATTGTCCATCTGATATGGCTCTTCCAGCTTGTGGTATTGTTGATTTTGATACTCAATACTATGTTGCTATGAACCATGAACAATATGATTCAACTCTTACTAACTATGCCAATCCAAATTCAGCTACTATTTGTAATACTTGTATTAAGGTTACCTATGGTAATAAAAGTGTTATTGGTAAGGTTATTGATAAATGTCCTTCTTGTGCTCCAGGAACTATTGATGTCAGTCTTCCACTTTTCGAAAAGTTGGCTGATTCTCGTTTAGGTTTTGTTGATGCCACTTGGGAATCTGTTAGTTGTGATGGTTTAATTCGTACTTCTCGTGATGCTTGTAGTCTTACTGCATATGATAGTGATTCTACTTCCTCCTCTTCATCAAAATCTGATGAAAAGAAGTCAAGCTCCAAGAAATCTACTACCACTACCACTACTACTACCACCACCACTAAGGAAAGAACTACTACTACAACCACTACCACTACCAAGGAAAGAACTACCACCACCACCACCACTACTACTACTCCAGCTAAGAGAACTACTATTGTTTATGTTACTAGAAATAAGAAACCAACTCCAACTGCTGAAATTCGTCTTGCTAAGGTTTCAACTACCACTACCACTACCACCACTACTACTTCTGAAGAACCAACCACCACTACCACTACTACTACCACTACTTCTGAAGAACCAACTACCACTACTACTAGTACTACTACCACTACTTCTGAAGAACCAAGTACTTCTTCTACTACTACCACTACCACCACTTCTGAAGAACCAACTACCACTACTACTAGTACTACTACCACTACTTCTGAAGAACCAACTACCTCTACTACTACTACCACTACTTCTGAAGAACAAAGTACTTCTTCAACTACCACCACTACTACCACTACTGAAAAGTCTGAAGTCACTGAAGCTCCAAAGGAAGACGAAGATGATGAATACAAGGAAATTCAATTTGATGATACTGAAACTTCTGGATCTAATGACGTAGATGTCGATACTTCTATTGATCTTCCAACTGAAGTTTCTACCTATGCCACCTACCATGATAAGCCAACTGATGCTCCAATCGATAGTGAAGAATACTATGAATATCTTAAGAAGGAAGAAGAAGTTGCCAAGCAAAATATTGCTTTTGCCAGAAAAGAAAAGGAAGAAGCTAGAAAGGAAAAGAAGGAAGCTGAACAAGAAAAGAAAGATGCTAAGAAGGATCTTGAAGAAGTTAAGAAGGAAAAGGAAGAAATTGCTGAAGAATTCAGATCTAGTGGCAATGAAGAAGATGCTAAGTTAAGAGAAAAGGAAATTAAGCAAAGTGAAAAGGAAGCTCTTGCTAGAGAAGCTGATGCTATCAAGAGAGAAGAAAATGCTATTGTTAGAGAAAATGAAGCTAAAGCTAAGGAACAAGAAGCTCTTGCTAAGGAAGCTGAAATTCTTAAGGAACAACAAAAAGCTCTTGCTAAACAAGAACAAAATGTAAATGAAGCTGTTGAAGAAATTGACGGAGAAAAAGGTGGTAAGGGTGTAGTTGCTGCTACTTCTCTTGCTGGTGCTGCTGCTCTTGTTTTCGGTAGTGGTTTAGCTTTAAAGAAGTACAGACCAGAATCTTATGAATCTCTTAAGTCCTCTTCTACTCGTGGTTATGAAAGTTTAAAGCGTGGTGTTTCTTACACTGGTGAAAGTATTAAGCGTAGTTTATCTAAGAAGGAAGAAGAAACCGATAAGACTCAAAATCAAGAACCAGCTGCCCCAGAAGAAACTAATAATGCTATTCTTCCATCCAAGCCAGAAAAGACTTTTTCTGGTGAAGTTGCCATTGATATGAAGGATGCTGAAAATTAAATTTCTTATTTGGAAAATCCTTAATATTTTTCTAAAAAAATAAAGTTTATTTTTGAAAAATAATCTATAGTATGATTAAAGTAACGTCGAAAAATAGATAAATTTTCTCTCTTTCACTTTATAAATAAAAATTTTCAGAGTTGAACTTTTGAAAATATAATAGTATTTGATTAAAGAGAAAAAAAAAAAGGAGAAGATTTTTTGATGTAATTTTAATATTTTTTAATAACACTATCCATATAGATGACCTTTGAAAGGATACTTTAAAAGCCAATGAATGCTTATAAGTAGCCTCTCTTTTTATACATATTATTTAATGAAAGTGAATTATAGATTTTTTTGAATATAAATCAAATTTTTTATTTATGTTAATAATTATTGTGTAAGCAATAATATTAATTATTGTAGTAAAAAATTTTTATTATATTTGAATAATTTATAAGATAATCTTTTATTAAATAACGTTTTCTTTATAAATAACTATATAGTAAAATTAGAAGAAATTATTATAGATTATTATTTAATAATAATTTCACCACTCGTAAATAATAATATAATATTATAATTTATAAATGAAATGATTGAAAAAAAAGAAAAAAGGAGGATAAATGGGAAATAAAATTTTTTTCACCTTCTTATTTCTTTTTATTTAATTATGTTTAAATATAAATTTAATTTTTTTTTTATTTATTTCAAAATGTTTTCAATAGTTTACAATATTTATTTTTACTATTATTTTGATTTATTTAAATAGTTTTAATTCGATTAATTTTTTTTTTTATTTTGTAGTGATAGCGTACTTTTTTGTTTTATTTTAGTAATTTTTTTTGAATTTATTTATATATATAAACCTATTGACAAAAAATTATTATTTTTTTCAATTATAGATTTCTGCAAATACAAAATTTTATTTATAAAAGCCAAAAAAAAAAAAAAAAAAAGAGAAAAAATCAAAAAAAAAAAAAAAATTATTTAGCGTTTAGTAACTTTAAATAGTTTTTTTTTTTTTTTTTTTTTATTTTTTAATAATAGAAAAGTGAAGATAATAACAAAAAGAAAAAAAATAATTTTACATCCTATTATTTATTATTAATAGAAGAGTAAAATTTATTGATAAAATAAGAGTGAAATTTATTTTATTTTATTTTTTTTTCTTTTATGTAAATTATTTTTACTAATTCCATTATTTAAAAAAAAAACAATAAAATTATTTTATTTTTATTTACATTTGAGAAAATAAAAAATAATAATAAATAAAAAATAATATTTTTATTTATTTATTATTTTTATTTTTGTAAAAAAGATATTTTTTTATTTTTTTTTCAATTAAACAAAAGCAAATAAAAGTGAAATAAAAAAAAAAAAAAAAATAAAGTAAATTTATTTTAAAGTGTAAAAAAAAAAATTAAAAAAAAAAAGATTTTGAGTAATAAAAATTTTATATTTTAAATGTTTATTATATTTGAGGGGGGTAGTAAGTCAAAGTTAATTATTATACTTCAGTATAATAATGCCCTTGTGAAGTCTTACAAATATTAATTAAATGAAACTAGAATATATTATACCATTATTTTATTTTTATTTTGTGTTTTATTTTTTGTTTATTTTTTTATCTTTTTTTTTTTTTATTATTTTATTACATGTATTTTATCAAATATTTAATTAATAAAGATGAAACAAGTTTGCTGCCGTTAAAAAAAAAAAAAAAAAAAAAAAAAAAAAAAAAAAATTGAGGGGGGTAGTTTTTACTGTTAAGAAATAAAGAAAAGAGTTTTTAAAAAAAAAAAAATAAAAAATCATCTTTTTTAAATTTATATAAATAAATTTATATATTCAAGCTTAGCCTTATAATTATGCTCTTCTCTTTGGTTCAAATGTGAGCAGATGTTCTAAAGTTCAAAAAAATTATTAATAGAGGACTTTATTAGAGTTATGATGATGGAAAAGGAATAACCTATATCAGGTGTACTAATTACAGAGTTCTGTGATTCTGATGATAATCAATGGTTATCCTTTCTAAAGTGGCTTCTAGTACGAAGAGAGAAATCTGGAATACTGGAAGACTGTAGAAAGTGAACTTGACGTTCTTTAATGTCTTAAACTGGATATGTAGTAACATTGGAGTTGTATAATTAATAATATCATGTAGTTTCTACATATTATCATTGTAATGAATCTATTGTTATTTTTTACTTTAGCATTATTTTGTATATGTATTTTTCTATAGTATTTTTTATACTTTCATGTAGCTATTGTAAAATGGAAATGTAGGAGATTGATTCACTCCAAAGCTTGTGTTTAAGACATTATTTAACGGATGGGAATCTTTTTATAGTTTTTCACAACTATTATTTCATTAACATTTAAATTTTATATTATATATGATTATTTTACAGAAATTTTTACATAAAACAGGAATTTATAATTGAAAATCATTAATTTAAAACTAGTCAACACAAAAAGAAAGAATAACAAACAAGTTTTAGCAAACAATATACACGAAAGAGAAGACAACAGCAATAAATTTTTATTTTTTTTTAATTTTTTAATTTTTTACTAATTTTATTTTTTTATTTTTATATTACACTTACCTTTTATTAATATAGATAAGTTTTTTTATTTTATTATGTCAACTATACGAAGAGGTCTGCGACTTTATGGTCCTGACCATGATAAATTTGTTTTAATTTTCATTCATGATCTTGAATCTTGGACTGAAAGTAGACTATGGGAATTTTTAAGCAAAAAGATATCAAATTGTAATGAAGTTGTTCATGGAATCGTTAAAAAACACTATATTAATATGGAAAACTACTTCATCCTAAGAGTTAACTATAATAATTATACGGATTATTTGAAGGTTATTTATTTGATTACTAAGCACTTACCTGTTAAAAGAATAAAATGGAAGATTACTTCAAGGATACGCACATTTAGTAATGTTAATCATAATAGAACCAGGTATTATTCTGAACCCTCAATCCCCATCTCTGAAAGCCTCCTGTATGCTAACCCTTTCTCGAATACTAAATATTTCAACCTCTGTATTAGCTGGAACATAAATGGTTGGAATTCTGAAAAACGTGACGGACTTACCAATTTTAATTCAATCTTTAATCCTATTTGTATTTGTCTTCAAGAAGTCGGTAATAGTTCATTCCTTAACTCCTTTTCTAAACTCATATCCATTCCTTAATCATTATAGAACAGTACTGAGACGTGCGGACAAAAAAATCCCTGGTATGAGGGGCCTTTATATAGGTGTGCACTCCTCCTGCCAATTCACTAATGATAATTTTGAATATAGATATATACTCTCAGTAAATATATTCTCTTTTTGGGGTGTCAAATGTTCTTTAGGGAACATTTACATCCCTAGCAAAAAACACAAAGACTCTAGAGAAAAAGCGGAAACTAATTTTGCTAATTGGCTCAAGAAACCATCAGAATAACCCTTCGGCTATTGTTGGTGATTTCAACATGACTAAGCAACAACTCAAAGATCTTATTCTTTAGAATTTCCCCTCAATGGTTTGTTATGGATATGGTTGGTCATCAATTTACTTGGTCTAATGGTGGAAAGAATTCTTGTATTGATTTTATAGTAGTGAACGATAAATTAAGAAATTATCTGAATATTGCTTCTGTATGTTACTCTTTTAATGACATCTCTGACCATTTACCACTTATTCTTTCTTGTAAAAAAATATCTCCTGATGGTTTTGTTACTCCCCCTCGGGATAAACAAATTAAGTGGTCTAATCGAATTTGTAGGGATAAACGTGAAGCAATCTTCTCTCATAATAAATTCACATGTTTACTGGATGAATTTGAACATAATGATAATCTAGACTCTAATACAATGGTTAAAAAACTTCTTGACACAGCAAATAAAATAGGCGATGACATTCAAGCAAGAGTTCCTACAAATTTACAGGGTTCAGCGTTCCATTGTCCTGCTTATATTAAGAAATTATCACATGAAAAACATTTATTTTATAAAAGGATTAAAAATTTTAAACTTCGTAATGATTTGTCTAATCTTCAAGAATTTTGTGATCTCTCAAAAGAATATAGAGTTCTCTCTGATTATATCATTAGTATTAAAAGAAATATTAGAAATATTAGATTTAAAAATTTGATTCATTCCATCGGCGAATGTTTCTTAAAAAATGATGCCCAGCGTGGTTGGTCTGGACTTAAGAAAATTTCTAAACCTTCTTACTCTCCTTCCCAATCACCTGTATACATTAAAGATAAAGAAGGTAATGTTCTAGTATCCCAAGAAGATCAACTCAATCGTTTTGCAGAACACTATGAAGAACTTGCTTCTGATATAACTGGTCACAGTCTTAATGAAAATTATTGGAAAAGAATACTTAATAATTCTTCTACTCCTCAGGAATCATGGGATATTAATCAACCTATTTCCATGTCAGAAATTCATTCAACTGTTCTTTCAATGAAAAATAACAAAGCACCTGGTCCTGATGGTATACCTACAGAATTTTTTAAAGCATTTTTTAATTCTGAGAGTAGAAATTCTTCTCAGGATGACTCTAATCAAGTGGTTACTTATTCCGATTGTGCAAAGTGTCTGTTATTACTTTTTAATAAAATTTGGGATGGTGACTTTCCTAATGAATGGAACTCTGCTTCTATTGTTTCTATTCCTAAAAAAGGGGATCTTTCAGATTGTAATAATTATCGTGGTATTTCACTCATCAATGTAGGTTTAAAAATTCTATCAAAAATTGTCACTAAAAGAATATCGGACTATGCTTTTTCTAATGGAATAATTAGACCAGAACAGTTTGGTTTTAGAAATAAAGAAGAATGTATTAGTTTATTTGTATCCATTCGTGAAATTTGTCAAAGAAGAAAATTTAAGGATAAATTTACCTTTCTTGCCTTTCTTGACCTTAAAAAAGCTTATGATTCAGTTCCAATTTACAATATACTTACTAAACTAGATAATCTTGGTATTCGTGGTAAATGCCTTCAATTCATTACTAATCTATACCTTACCTCGAAAGCTCGTGCAATCTTTAATGGTAAACTTTCAAAAGAATTTCCAATACACCGTGGTGTTCGCCAAGGGTGTCCTCTCTCACCTATCTTATTCAATATATTTATCAATGATATTTTTGATAAATGTAAAAGATATGGTGTGATTACTGAAAAGAAAAAGTGTTGTGGTGGATTATTTGCTGATGATATTGTATTATTAGCTCCTACAAAATCTTCACTTAAAAACCTTTTGAATATTGCTCATGATTGGGGTATTAAAAATGAAATGACCTTTGGAATCAATAAATGCGCTACATTAGTTGTTAAACCAAAGAATTTTATTCCTTCAAGACATTATGAAAATCCTACATTTAGACTTGGTATGAACTATATACCAAGCACTAATCAATATACATATCTTGGTATACCTTTTAATGAATCGTTGGATTTAAAACCTATTATTGCTAAGATGAACAGTATAATTAATTATACAGTTAACTCTTTCTTTAGATTTTTAACCAATAGGAATGTTCCTTTCTACTTTAAAACTCGTATACTAGTTTCTTTTGTCCTTAGTTCAGTTCTTTATTATGCTCCCTTACTTGGTTCAAATAAAAAGAATACTGAAAAAGCTCAAACTGCTTTTAATCGAGGTTTGTATTGGAGTTTCGGGTTTAAAAATAAAACCTCCAATACTTCAATTTACAATATGTCTAAGGAACTTTCTATACCTCCTATAGCTAGTTTTTGTGCTAAGGCGATGATTCGATGCTTTAAAAAGTGGAAAGATTCTTCTTGTATTATTTCTCATTTAGTCAAAAATATACCTACACTTTCTCACTATTCATGGACGAAAAAAGCACGGAGTTTAGCAGTACACAAGCACAGTAATAAACTTCCTGGAGAAATAAGGAAGTTTTACTGGGAAAATATTCATTATTCAAGCACTCCTGCGATCAGATCTACAAAATACAAGAAATTTAAATTTGGTTTTAAAAAATTTATTCAACGTCTATCACTTAAATTTTCACAATTTTCTCTTGGATTTTTTTTGGATTGGACGAATTAAATGTGGATTCAAATTTGATGTAAAAACGTATGTTAAAAGTAATCTAGTATCAGAAAATTGCCCAACATACTGCCCTTGTTGTGGTGAGAGTAACAGCATACCTAGTTTTACACACTGGATACTTTTATGTCCTAAATTTGAAGAATTTAGGCAACATTTCATTCCCTTTGTTGATGAAATTTTTATTAATTTTTCTCTTATTGTTCATGAGAAATCATTGAACATTCCTGATGATAAAGAGGAAGATTTTGATGATAATATCAATTTTTACGTGCTGTGTCTCCTTCTTGGCGGAAATGCAGTATTTGAAATCTTAAAGATCGGCTCGGGGGAAAGAAGGCGATATATTAATAATATTTTTCAATCACCTTCGAACGAGTCTTCTTTCCCGATTTCATTTTTTGTGGGGCTTGCGGAATTCCTTACTAACGTTATGCCTATTGTGATTGGTGATTTTTACACCATGATCGATTTGTATAGTGTTAGACCTACCGTTGTCAAGAGTGTCGACGTCGTAACGATAAGGCAAAGAAGAAATTCTGATACAGATTCGAATGATAATTTTCATCCACATGGGGTTATCTTCGATGAATGGGAAGAGTTAGAGGCCTTTTCGTCCTCGAATCTCATAACGTAGTTTTTTAATATTAATATAAAAAATAATTTCATGTATTTAAATTTCATGTATTTTTTAAAAAAATATTATTAAATAAAGTTTATTCCTAGTCTAAAAAAAAAAAAAAAAAAAAAAAAAAAAAATTAATTAAAAACTAGTCAACACAAAAAGAAAGAATAACAAACAAGTTTTAGCAAACAATATACACGAAAGAGAAGACAACAGCAATAAATTTTTATTTTTTTTTTTAATTTTTTAATTTTTTACTAATTTTATTTTTTTATTTTTATATTACACTTACCTTTTATTAATATAGATAAGTTTTTTTATTTTATTATGTCAACTATACGAAGAGGTCTGCGACTTTATGGTCCTGACCATGATAAATTTGTTTTAATTTTCATTCATGATCTTGAATCTTGGACTGAAAGTAGACTATGGGAATTTTTAAGCAAAAAGATATCAAATTGTAATGAAGTTGTTCATGGAATCGTTAAAAAACACTATATTAATATGGAAAACTACTTCATCCTAAGAGTTAACTATAATAATTATACGGATTATTTGAAGGTTATTTATTTGATTACTAAGCACTTACCTGTTAAAAGAATAAAATGGAAGATTACTTCAAGGATACGCACATTTAGCAATGTTAATCATAATAGAACCAGGTATTATTCTGAACCCTCAATCCCCATCTCTGAAAGCCTCCTGTATGCTAACCCTTTCTCGAATACTCAATATTTCAACCTCTGTATTAGCTGGAACATAAATGGTTGGAATTCTGAAAAACGTGACGGACTTACCAATTTTAATTCAATCTTTAATCCTATTTGTATTTGTCTTCAAGAAGTCGGTAATAGTTCATTCCTTAACTCCTTTTCTAACTCATATCCATTCCTTAATCATTATAGAACAGTACTGAGACGTGCGGACAAAAAAATCCCTGGTATGAGGGGCCTTTATATAGGTGTGCACTCCTCCTGCCAATTCACTAATGATGATTTTGAATATAGATATATACTCTCAGTAAATATATTCTCTTTTTGGGGTGTCAGATGTTCTTTAGGGAACATTTACATCCCTAGCAAAAAACACAAAGACTCTAGAGAAAAAGCGGAAACTGATTTTGCTAATTGGCTCAAGAACCATCAGAATAACCCTTCGGCTATTGTTGGTGATTTCAACATGACTAAGCAACAACTCAAAGATCTTATTCTTTAGAATTTCCCCTCAATGGTTTGTTATGGATATGGTAGGTCATCAATTTACTTGGTCTAATGGTGGAAAGAATTCTTGTATTGATTTTATAGTAGTGAACGATAAATTAAGAAATTATCTGAATATTGCTTCTGTATGCTACTCTTTTAATGACATCTCTGACCATTTAACCACTTATTCTTTCTTGTAAAAAAATATCTCCTGATGGTTTTGTTACTCCCCCTCGGGATAAACAAATTAAGTGGTCTAATCGAATTTGTAGGGATAAACGTGAAGCAATCTTCTCTCATAATAAATTCACATGTTTACTGGATGAATTTGAACATAATGATAATCTAGACTCTAATACAATGGTTAAAAAACTTCTTGACACAGCAAATAAAATAGGCGATGACATTCAAGCAAGAGTTCCTACAAATTTACAGGGTTCAGCGTTCCATTGTCCTGCTTATATTAAGAAATTATCACATGAAAAACATTTATTTTATAAAAGGATTAAAAATTTTAAACTTAGTAATGATTTGTCTAATCTTCAAGAATTTTGTGATCTCTCAAAAGAATATAGAGTTCTTTCTGATTATATCATTAGTATTAAAAGAAATATTTTAGGAATATTAGATTTAAAAATTTGATTCATTCCATCGGCGAATGTTTCTTAAAAAATGATGCCCAGCGTTGGTTGGTCTGGACTTAAGAAAATTTCTAAACCTTCTTACTCTCCTTCCCAATCACCTGTATACATTAAAGATAAAGAAGGTAATGTTCTAGTATCCCAAGAAGATCAACTCAATCGTTTTGCAGAACACTATGAAGAACTTGCTTCTGATATAACTGGTCACAGTCTTAATGAAAATTATTGGAAAGGAATACTTAATAATTCTTCTACTCCTCAGGAATCATGGGATATTAATCAACCTATTTCCATGTCAGAAATTCATTCAACTGTTCTTTCAATGAAAAATAACAAAGCACCTGGTCCTGATGGTATACCTACAGAATTTTTTTTTAAAGCATTTTTTTAATTCTGAGAGTAGAACTTCTTCTCAGGATGACTCTAATCAAGAGGTTACTTATTCCGATTGTGCAAAGTGTCTGTTATTACTTTTTAATAAAATTTGGGATGGTGACTTTCCTAATGAATGGAACTCTGCTTCTATTGTTTCTATTCCTAAAAAAGGGGATCTTTCAGATTGTAATAATTATCGTGGTATTTCACTCATCAATGTAGGTTTAAAAATTCTATCAAAAATTGTCACTAAAAGAATATCGGACTATGCTTTTTCTAATGGAATAATTAGACCAGAACAGTTTGGTTTTTAGAAATAAAGAAGAATGTATTAGTTTATTTGTATCCATTCGTGAAATTTGTCAAAGAAGAAAATTTAAGGATAAATTTACCTTTCTTGCCTTTCTTGACCTTAAAAAAGCTTATGATTCAGTTCCAATTTACAATATACTTACTAAACTAAATAATCTTGGTATTCGTGGTAAATGCCTTCAATTCATTACTAATCTATACCTTACCTCGAAAGCTCGTGCAAACTTTAATGGTAAACTTTCAAAAGAATTTCCAATACACCGTGGTGTTCGCCAAGGGTGTCCTCTCTCTCCTATTTTATTCAATATATTTATCAATGATATTTTTGATAAATGTAAAAGTTAAGGTGTGATTACTGAAAAGAAAAAGTGTTGTGGTGGATTATTTGCTGATGATATTGTATTATAAGCTCCTACAAAATCTTCACTTAAAAACCTTTTGAATATCGCTCATGATTGGGGTATTAAAAATGAAATGACCTTTGGAATCAATAAAATGCGCTACACTAGTTGTTAAACCAAAGAATTTTATACCTTCAAGACATTATGAAAATCCTACTTTTAGACTTGGTATGAACTATATACCAAGCACTAATCAATATACATATCTTGGTATACCTTTTAATGAATCGTTGGATTTAAAACCTATTATTGCTAAGATGAATAGTAAAATTAATTATACAGTTAACTCTTTCTTTAGTTTTTTAACCAATAGGAATGTTCCTTTCTACTTTAAAACTCGTATACTAGTTTCTTTTGTCCTTAGTTCAGTTCTTTATTATGCTCCCTTACTTGGTTCAAATAAAAAGAATACTGAAAAAGCTCAAACTGCTTTTAATCGAGGTTTGTATTGGAGTTTCGGATTTAAAAATAAAACCTCCAATACTTCAATTTACAATATGTCTAAGGAACTTTCTATACCTCCTATAGCTAGTTTTTGTGCTAAGGCGATGATTCGATGTTTTAAAAAGTGGAAAGATTCTTCTTGTATTATTTCTCATTTAGTCAAAAATATACCTACACTCTCTCACTATTCATGGACGAAAAAAGCACGGAGTTTAGCAGTACACAAGCACAATAATAAACTTCCTGGAGAAATAAGGAAGTTTTACTGGGAAAATATTCATTATTCAAGCACTCCTGCGATCAGATCTACAAAATACAAGAAATTTAAATTTGGTTTTAAAAAATTTATTCAACGTCTTTCACTTAAATATTCACAATTTTCTCTTGGATTTTTTTTGGATTGGACGAATTAAATGTGGATTCAAATTTGATGTAAAAACGTATGTTAAAAGTAATCTAGTATCAGAAAATTGCCCAACATACTGCCCTTGTTGTGGTGAGAGTAACAGCATACCTAGTTTTACACACTGGATACTTTTATGTCCTAAATTTGAAGAATTTAGGCAACATTTCATTCCCTTTGTTGATGAAATTTTTATTAATTTTTCTCTTATTGTTCATGAGAAATCATTGAACATTCCTGATGATAAAGAGGAAGATTTTGATGATAATATCAATTTTTACGTGCTGTGTCTCCTTCTTGGCGGAAATGCAGTATTTGAAATCTTAAAGATCGGCTCAGGGGAAAGAAGGCGATATATTAATAATATTTTTCAATCACCTTCGAACGAGTCTTCTTTCCCGATTTCATATTTTGTGGGGCTTGTGGAATTCCTTACTAACGTTATGCCTATTGTGATTGGTGATTTTTACACCATGATCGATTTGTATAGTGTTAGACCTACCGTTGTCAAGAGCGTCGACGTCGTAACGATAAGGCAAAGAAGAAATTCTGATACAGATTCGAATGATAATTTTCATTCACATGGAGTTATCTTCGATGAATGGGAAGAGTTAGAGGCCTTTTCGTCCTCGAATCTCATAACGTAGTTTTTTAATATTAATATAAAAAAATAAAAAAAATTTCATGTATTTAAACTTCATGTATTTTTTTAAAAAAAAAAAAAAATATTATTAATAAAGTTTATTCCTAGTCTAAAAAAAAAAAAAAAAAAAAAAAAGTAAGATCCCTAACTACAATGAAATTATTCCATATGCTAAAAAACTTTTTTCTCCAAGGTACGGCTCATACTTCATTATTAGGGTTAATAAACACAAAAATGATCTCAAATTTTTCGATGTTTTAGATTTCTTAAGAGATAAAATTCCTGAAACAGCTAAAATTACCTGGACCTTGTGTAATAAACTTAAACAAATGAACAAGTCAAGAAAATCTAATAATATTGATGTTGAACTTAATCCTATGGAGAAAGATTTTTTCTCTAGCCATCTAAATTCAAATTCTTCTTTCTTTAATCTCTGTGTTAGTTGGAATATTAACGGTTGGAATACTGAAAAACGTGATAGCATTTTATATCTCAACTCTATTTTCAAACCTATATGTATCTGTTTACAAGAAACTGGAAAAAGTAAATATCTTCCAAAAGATGTTTCATCACCATTAATTCCATATTACAACTCAGTTTTCCTTAGAGCTAATCCTAAAATCCCTGGTATGAGAGGACTCTTTATTGGTGTTCATTCTTCGTGCTCTTTTTTCCAAGAACCGTTTTTATACAAATATATCATTTCAGTAAATATTACTTCTTTCTTGAATCAAAAATGTACTATTGGTAATATCTACTTCCCTCAAAGCAAATGGAAGGAAGAAAGACTAGCTGCTTTTGATGAACTTTCTCAATGGTTACGTTTTCACAATAGAAAAAACGTTCCTGCTGTCCTTGTTGGTGATTTTAACATGTCATTAAAGAAGATCAAAACATACATTTCAAATAATTTTCCTAATTGGTATATTGCTCCCTTATATGGTAATAAATTTACTTATGCCAAAGGTTCTAGATCATCTTGTATTGACCATGTCATATATAATGAGGCTTTGGCAGCTCATTTTAATAAAACCTCGGTTTGCACTTCATTTTATGGTATTTCTGATCATAAACCTATTATACTTTCTTGCAACAAAGTTCTCTCCAATGGCTTTATAAGGCCTGCTAAAGTTTCTAAATGGTCTACACATATTTGTAAAACAAAAAATTCAGATATTTTATCACATAATTATTTTTCAATCTTAGCAAATGACCTCGATTCTCATGATTCTCATTACAATTCGCTCACGGCTGATGAAATGGTAGAAAAATTTATCAATACAGCAAATAATATCGGGAAGGATATTACGGCTTTCATTCCAACAAATTTAAAGGGCTCTGCTTTTCATTGTCCTTATTACATTAAAAAACTGTCTCATGAAAAACATATTGCATTTCGAAATAACTGTGAAAATGTTGATAATTACCTTGAACAATTTAATAAATATGAAAAACTTTGCAAATTAATCAAGAAAACAAAGAGCAAATTTCGTTCTGCTAGATTTAAAGCTAATATAGTAAAAATTGGTAATTATTTTTTGAATAAAGATTTCAAAAATGGTTGGAGATGTTTAAAAAAAATGGCTAAACCATCGTATTCATCTACCTCCCCTACTTGCATAAAATCTAAATTTGGTCAAGATATTATCTCTCCTACTAAACAATTAGATAGATGGGCTGAATATTATAAAGATCTAGCTTCTGATCCCTCAGGTCACAGCCTTAATCGTAACTTCTGGATCCATGCTTTAAGGAATATTAGTCTTAGATCCTCTACCTGGAATATCAACGATCCCATTACGATTGACGATATTAAAAAAACTATTTCATCTATGAAAAACAACAAAGCGCCCGGCCCCGATGGTATCCCGATTGAATTCTACAAAGCTCTGTTTTGCAATGAAGAATTACTAGAAACACATCCTGCTGCTGGAAAATGTCTTAAATTGATTTTTAATAAAATATGGAATGAGTCTTTTCCTAAAAAATGGAACTCAGCTTCTATTGTATCAATCCCTAAGAAAGGCGACCTATCAGATTGTAGTAATTATCGAGGTATTTCTCTCATTAACGTTGGACTGAAAATCATTTCAAAAATTGTAACAAATAGAATATCTTCTTACGCACTCTCACACAATTTCATTAGACCTGAACAATTTGGCTTTCGCAACCGTGAAGAATGCATTAGTTTATTCATTTCCGTTAGAGAAATATGCCAAAGAAGAAAATTTCAAGGAAAATTCACATATTTAGCCTTTTTAGATCTTAAAAAAGCTTATGATTCAGTTCCTATTTTTAACATTCTTACTAAATTATATCGTTATGGAGTACGTGGTAAATGTTTTGATTTTCTATGTAATTTATATACTTCATCTAAAGCTCGTGCTCGATTTGATTCAATGTTATCAAATGAATTTCCTATTAAAAGAGGTGTTAGTCAAGGTTGTCCATTATCTCCAATTTTATTCAATTTATTCATCAATGATATATTAAATGACTGTGAAAAGTATGGTGTTAATATTGGAAGAAAAAAGTGTTGTGGTGGACTCTTTGCTGATGATGTTGTTCTCATTGCTCCAAGTGCAAAAAATTTAGAAAAATTACTAAAAAAGGTACATAGATGGGCTAATTTAAATGAAATGACTTTTGGTATTGAAAAATGTGCAACTATGGTTATAAAACCAATGAACTTCCAATCTCCTCCAAACTATAGTGACCCAACCTTCTATTTAGGAATGAATGCTATTCCTAAAGTTTCTAGTTATATTTATCTTGGTATTCCTTTTTCTGATGATCTCTTACTAGAACACATTATATCTCACATGCATTTTAAAGTTAGAAAATCCCTTCTTTCATTTACACATTTCTTCTCAAATAAACTTATCCCTATTGCATACAAGAAAAAAGTTCTTCAATTCTTTGTTATTAGTAAAGTAATTTATTATTCTCCTTTACTTGGTTCAAACAAATCCAGAACGGCCAGAATTCAAACATTAATTAATACTGGTCTATTTTGGTGTATCGGCTCCTTCTCTAAAAATGGTAAAACAAGTTCAGAAGACAATGACTATATTAGACATAATTCTACTATGAGTACTTATGCTTTATCTCGAGATCTAAGCATTCCTCCTATTGCTGGTGTCTGCGCAGCCTTACAGATTAAATCATTTGCAAAATGGAGTAAATCAAACTGTATTATAAAGGATCTTATTAAATCTATTCCCAAAATGCATCATTATTCCTGGACTAAAGAATCAAGAACTCTGTATAAAAAAATCAAAAAATATAAATGTGAAAAATATGACGATATTTTAGAACGTTACTGGAAATCAGTTTCCATATTTCAAGGTATTAAAGGTCAAAATTACGATTGTAATAAGTTCTCAAACAATAAAGCTATAATTATGCTTAGCTTAAAATATCCCCAATTCAACTTAGGGTTTTCGTGGATTATTCGTTTACGCTGTGGTTATAAATACAATACTACTATTGCTATTAGAATGGGTAGAGTTTCAGAAGATTGTCCCAAGTATTGCCCCTGTTGTGGCGAAGATAAACAATCTTTTGAACATTGGATTTTTAAATGCGATGCTCTTGCATCTTTTAGATGGAATTCTTTAAATTTCATCGATGATCTCTATGTTTTATTCCTTAGGAAGATTAGAGCGTTTAATCCTCTTTCTTCCTATGACTCTATTTCTAATTTTGAAGATTATATCAATCATTATATATACTTGTTCCTTCTTGGTGGAACTTTAGTTTTAAATGAGCTATATTTCGATAGTGGGGAACAGAGACAATTAAATGAACTACTTTTCAAAGGTTCATCTGAGTCACCTGTTCCAAAAATTGTGGGCTTGGCGGAATTCTTAACAAGTGCAATACCTATCATTAGTAGTTCGTTTGAGCTATTATTTGATAGGTATTGCAAAATACCAAACTTATCCAAGAGCGTCGACGTCGTACTGATAAGACATAATGATAATACAGGATCGTCATCTATTTCTACGAAGGACGAATCTTGCCCTAGTAGTTCAATAAATGATGAATCCGGGGAGAGTTTAGTGGACACCACACTATCTATTTTAAAGATGTTACTTCTAAATTTTATTTCTTTTTTATTTGTTAGGAAGGGAAAAATTCCTGCATAGTACAACTTGCCGAAATACATACATAGTATTTTCGAGCTTTTTTATTTTTTTTATTTTTTAATTTTTTATTTTTAATTTCTTATGTACTTTTCACCTACATGTATTTTTTAAAATAAAATTTAATAAATCGATTTGTATAGTGTTAGACCTACCGTTGTCAAGAGCGTCGACGTCGTAACGATAAGGCAAAGAAGAAATTCTGATACAGATTCGAATGATAATTTTCATCCACATGGAGTTTTCTTCGATGAATGGGAAGAGTTAGAGGCCATTACGTCCTCGAATCTCATAACGTAGTTTTTTAATATTAATATAAAAAAAAAAAATTTCATGTATTTAAACTTCATGTATTTTTTTAAAAAAAAAATATTATTAAATAAAGTTTATTCCTAGTCTAAAATAAAATAAAAAAAAAAAAAAAAAAAAAAAAAAAAAAAAATCTTTTTTAAATTTATATAAATAAATTTATATATTCAAGCTTAGCCTTATATTATGCTCCTCTCTTTGGTTCAAATGTGAGCAGATGTTCTAAAGCTCAAAAAAAATTATTAATAGAGGACTTTATTAGAGTTATGATTATCCCCGAGCAGGGGTGTACTCGATTTATGTATTTAAATCGCCTGCAAGGGGAATTAACTTTACTCTTTTAAAGTAGATCCACAGTACTGGTGCAAAATAGTAGTAAAGTTATATTTTGTGTTAATTAATAACATTATGCGCAATGGTAATGTTATTGGTAAAATTTTTCTGGTGAACATTCACTGCGGAATATAATGGTGCATTTTTAGAACATTGTTAAATAAGTTACACCCTAGAATAAGTAATACATTTTCATTGTATTTCTATTTTCATGTAGTATTACTATTCTCATGTAAGAATCTATTGTATTCAATTGTATTTCAACTATATATTTCATGTATCACGTTGTAAGAGATTGATTCACTCTAAATCTTGTAGTAATTTATTTAACTCTTTACTAATTTTGTGCCATTTTATTTCATCAATTCAATCTTAGTCATTAAATACTTTATGATATTCAATTTAAATAATATACTGAAAAAAGTGCTAAATCAATTTATTCTTCAATCATTCAACAAACTACTAATTATCGAAATTATTTACTCCAAAAAGATATAAAATTATTACAATTCTCATTATACTCAAGACTTTATAATAAAAACAGACTTTTATTTTTTATTTTTTTTAGTTATTAATTTTTAGTTTTTTATTACTATTATGGAAATCCAATATATAAGAAATAAGAATTTCATTCTAAGAGGTTCAAGGTGCCACGGTATATCAATGGAGAATACGAAACTACTCTTTATCCGCGGACTTCGATCTTGGCCAGAAATCAAAATGAGAAGACATTTAAAGAAAACTCTGAATGAATTAAATGATAAGGTTTTATCAGTTAAACGTATTGCTAATTTTAATGATGCATTCTTTAAAATTAAAATAGTAGGTAATGAAGAAGAAATAACATCTATTACCGATTGTATTGTTAATAGTTTCAAACGTGCTTCAATTAATGTTATTAATTGTAGCAAAAGGAATCATAAATACAGTTTTTCTTCACTCAAAAGGAAACATTTTGCCTTATCAGAAAAAGTGAATTCATCATATAATATCAACTTATTCACTACTTCAAATTCAAATGCAGATTCAAGTCAAAATTTAAATTCAAGTTCAAAAACAGATTCATGTTCAAGTTCAAGTACAAGTTCAAGTACTAGCTCAAGTTCAAGTACAAGTTCATATACAAGTTCAAGTACAAGTACAAGTTCAAGTTCAAGTTCTAGTTAAAGTTTAAGTTCAAGTTCAAGTTCAAGTTCAAGTTCAAGTTCAAGTTCAAATTCAAATTCAAGTTCAAGTTCAAGTTCAAGTTCAAGTTCAAGTACAAGTTCAAGTACAAGTTCAAGTTCAAGTTCAAGTTCAAGTACAAGTTCAAGTCCAATTTCCAATTTATGTTTAAATTCAGTTTCAAGTTCAGATTCAAATTCAAATTCCAGTTCAATCAATTATAATAACTCCAATAATATTAATAACACTCATATTAATAATAATACAGTTAAAGAATTTTCTCTATGTGTCAATTGGAATACTAATGGATGGAACTTTGATAAAAAAGATAGTGTTGAATTCTTTATTTCAATGTACAAACCACTTTTCTTATGCTTTCAGGAAACAGGAGATGACTCAGGTTCTAGCAGTAAATATCCATGTCGAGTATCATTAAAAAACTACAAACATTTCTTCAAAAAAGCTAATAATGAAATTCCCGGTAAAAGAGGTCTTTATATTGGGTTTCATAATTCTTGTCAAGCCTCTCTTGAAAACAACACTTATAAGTATATTATTTCCTCTGAAGGAGAAGACCATAATTTCTTTCAGATTTTCAATTCAAACCCTAATCCATAAGAAGATGAGGTTCGTTGCAAGTGAACTTTTTTCTGAATTAATTTATACACTTATTTTTGATTATTACTTTTTATTTCAAGTTACTATTTCTTTTATTATTATGTTCAATTGGACAAATAATTTTTTATTTATTTTAGTAATTCTGTGTTTTTTTTATTTTTTATTATAATTAAAAGTATTCATGTATTTTATATAAGAATAAATAAATAAAGATTAAAGTTCGCAATAATTACGACTATAAAAAAAAAAAAAAATCAGGTAAGATGTTTTAAAAAATGGAAAAACTCGAAATGTATTATCTCTGATTTACTTAGAGATATATCTCGTTGTAAACGTCATGCTTGGGATAAAGAAAGAAAAATTTTAGCTGACAAATTAGATAAATTTCCATCAAAAAAAGCTATTTTAAACTTTTAGTGGGATAGAGATATGGTAGGAAAATCAATCAAAGCTAAGGCTTATAAAAATAATAATTTTGAGAAAACTAGAGAGTATCTTAAGCTAAATTATAAATATCCTGAATTTAGCATTGGCTTCCGATGGGTACTTCGCGCCAGATGTGGATATAAATTCGATGCTCGTGTTGCCAAAGCCGCCAAAATGATTAAAGAAAACTATCCTGAAAGGTGTCCTTGTTGTTATAGAAAAAATAGTAATCCTCGATTGGAACATTGGTTTTCTAAATGCTATCTTTTCCTGTGAATTTCGAATGAAATATTTTAAGGATATTGAAATTCTTTATGAAATATTTTATATTATTTCTAAATATTGTCCAATATCTGATAGTTGTGTAGACACTGTTATCACAGATATGAATAATATAGAACAAAGTTCTGATTCTGATAGTAGTAACGAAGTGTATAATATTAATAATATTAACAATAGAAATAATATTGTTAATAATAGTAGAAATAGTAATAGTGAATATAAAATTATTAATATTAGTAATAGTGAAAATTATAATATCGTTACTTCTAATTTAGTGAGTAGTTCAATTGGTGAAAATCGTGGTAATTTAAGTAATTTTCTGAATAATGAGTGTGTAAATATATATGTGACGTGGTATCAATTATATAACTTTCTTCTTGGTGGAAGGGATGCAGAAATAATAGATTTAAATTATAAAAAGGAATGGAATTTTTTGTTTAAGAACCAAATCATTTTTGGTGATTATTCAAAAACCCTCATTCATGGTGCGATCTGAGGCTCTCTTTATAGAAATTATGCCTCGGACTAGTGTTCGGCAAGGGTTACTATTCCGAAAGTATAAGTGCAAACTAACCAGGAGCGTTAACGCTGAAAATGCAGTAAGACAGGTTAGCAGGGGCCCAATGCCGCTGAAGGAGAAGACCATAATTTCTTTCAGATAGTCAATTCAAACCTTAATCCATAAGGAGGTGAAATTCGTTGCCTATGAACTTTTTTCTGAATTTATTTATACACTTTATTTTTGATTATTAATTTTTTATTTTACGTTACTATTTCATTTATTATTATGTTCTAATTGGATAAATAATTTTTATTTATTCAATAGTCTATTTCTGTGTTTTTTTTTTTAATATAAAAAATATTCATGTAATTAATAAATGAATAAATAAATAAAGATTAAAGTTCGCAATAATTGCGGCTATCAAAAAAAAAAAAAAAAAAAAATTTCTTATTGAGAGGTTTAGCAAAAACACTTTCATTACCAAGAGTGCCGACTTTTAACTGCACTATTTTATTTCTCTCTGCTCCTTTATCCTTCAATTTCTTTTTTTTTTATTTATTTATTCTTTTACCTTTTTTCTTCTTCATATGAATGAATCGAGTACTTATCTTTCCTTTCTTCTATTTCACTGCTTATTATGTTAATATTTTAATATTTTTATTCTTTTACTTTATATGAATTCTTATTTTAAAATATTTCTATTTATTTAAACGCTTTAACATTGAATGGGCAGAATCAATGTTCGTAATCTCCTTTTGAATGAATTCAGAAATGGTACTTAAAATTAATGACGCAATAGTAGCATTATCTTTAAATTTCTTATCGCTTTCTTTAGTGTCTGGATTAGTAATACCTTCAGTTGGGTCAACCTCTCCATGGAATTCTTTTAATCCAAGTTTTTAAATTTCAAATTTAATAAATTGGTGCCATATTACATAGTTAGAAGATCCTTTAAGTATACATTTATTTTCAGTGCTCATTTTAAAAAAAAAATTATAATTAATTTTATATTATATAAAATATTTCATAATATTTGAGACTCTTAATCTATTAAGTGATCGGAACAATTTTTTTATATTTAATATTAATATTTATTTCATTAATAAATAGCTCTAAATTTAATAATACATAAAGAATAAAATTATATATAATAAAATATTATTATATAATAACATGATTTAATGTTATTTTGTTATACATACACGTGTAATAAATAGTTTACAAAAAGTTCAAACTTTTACCTATATTTATTATTTTAATTAATAAATTATATTTTTTTATGTTTTATATGTATAAGAATAATTATAAAATATAATTGTCTAATAATAGATAGATAATACTTATAATAATTGTACGAATTGATAATAATTATAATTGTACTTATAGGCGATACACACGGAAATAAAAAAAAAAAAAAAAAATTAATTTATATGTTTGATTAAAATTAAAGATATTTTTTTATTGGATACTTTATATTAATATTTTAAATTAAATATTTAATATTTTGAAAAGCTTATTAATTATAATATTTTATTAGGATTATTAAGTTAAGTTTTAAAATTTATTAAAAATGAAAGTAAAAATAATATTATATAAATAATTATATTGGATATGGGAATTATTTATTTTGAAATATCTCTTTTTTTTTTTTTTTTTTAATATTATGATATAAATTAAGTTGTTAAAAAAAAATAAAAATTTAATCAAAGTCCATAATTTATTAATATGAATTAATAAAAAATATATATCTTCATTTATTTATTAATAGAAAGTTAATATAAATTTATTATAATTAATATTATTAAATTTATAATAATATATTTTATAATATTAAATCTTTAGACTTTCTGAAAATTTGAAAAAGAAAATTTGTTTGGAATAAAATAAAAGTATAAAACAAATTTTATTTTTCAAATTTTCCAAAAGTATAAATTAAAATTATCAAATTATTTATTTATTTATTTTTAATGTTTAGGAATAAACTTTAATTATTATAAATTTTTAAAATTGATTTACATTAAAATCTCTTATTTTTTTTTTGATCCCACTTTATAAATTTTGAAAAAAATTTATTAAAATTTCTTTATCATTTAAAGTTTTATAACGTTTTATTTCAATATCGAAGTATAATTTTTTTTTATATTTTTTTTCAGTATATAATTTACTAAAATCATATAAAAAAAAGAATAAAAGAATTTAATTTTTTTTTTTTTTTTTTTTTTTTTTTTTTTTTTTTTTTTTTTTTTTTTTTGAATATAAAATATAAAATAGAAATAATTTAAATAATATAATTTAATAAAAAACAATTTAAATAATAATATATATATATAGAAAATTTCTTTATATTAATATAAAGAATTTTATAAAATTTAAATTAATAATAAAAAATAAAAAAAAAAAAATAAAAAAAAAAATAAAAAATAAAAAATATTTTAAAGAACAAATAAATAAAATGGGTTCAGAAAATGAATGTATAAAAGGGAATGGAAAATGCATTTGCTTTTTCTGTTTACCAGATAAATATGCTGAAGTTCTTGCAACTCTTTTTATAATCGTAGGATAAAAATAATTATGAATAAAAAATAGAAGTAAAAAAAAAAGTTCAATTATACTTAAAAAAAATATTATTATATGTATTTATATTATAATAATATAAATAGGGTATATGTGCTGGTAATCACTTTCTAAATATTATGATACATGAAGAAATTGGTGCATTTTTATCAACAGCTGCTTATATATCTGATTCAACAGTACTTGTATCACTCTTGGTATTTTTTGTGGGTCTTTTTTGGGTAAATATAAGTAACACTTATGATAAATTATAATAATAAAATAAAATAAAATGAAATAAAATAAAAAAAAAAAATTATAATAATAAGTTTACTTATATTATTTTTTTTATAAAATTAGCAAAAATCTTTTTTATTAAAACAAGTAACAGTTGTATTTGCAGTCTATATATTCTTTTCTCTTGCATGTTTCTGTTGTAATTTTATTACATTAATTTTTGGGGATTGCTATCGTGAAACGTATAATTTATTTACTGTATACACAGATTTTTATCTTGAAGACAATCCAAATACAAAATTGGAAGAAAGTGAAATTAAAAAAAATATTAAAACTAAATTTTATCTTGAAGTTGTTGCTCATATATTTTCATTAGGTTTCATGGTATGATTATTATTATTATTTTTATTTATAATTAAAATAATATAGAAATTTTATAATTTATTAAATATATACTAATTAATATATTAATATATGTCATTTCTTTTTTTATTTGAAAAAAATAAAAAGATTTATTACTATATTACTACTAGTTCATATGTTGAAAAAATAAATAGAAGTGAAGAAGATTATATTCATAAATTTCTTGATAACAATAATTTTAATATAAATGTTAGTGGTAATAGTAATTACAGCAATTATGGAAAATATAATCGTACCTTTAATTCTTCAAATAATTATAGTGCGGTTTAATTCATAAAGAGTAAAATGGTAAAATGATGAATAATTAAATTAATGAAAAGAAAAAATTATTTACAATGATTATCAATAGATAAAAATAGTACTATTATAATAATACTATATTAAAAAAATGATTTATCTTATCTCTATTCATTTGAATATTTCACTAAGTGTTCAAATGAATAGAAAAAAAACACAAAACAAATTAATGTAAAGTTTTTCAAAAACTAAATTGAATTAATACATTTCAAAATAGAAAATAATAATAAAATTTCAATTACCACTTCTAACAATTATTGAAGCTATTACAAATTATTCTTGATATATACTATGTAATTAAAATAAAAACAGTTAATATAATAATAAATTAATAATAATAATAATAATAATAATAATAATAGAGAATAATAATAATAATAATAATAATAATAATAATAATAATAATAATATGGAATAATAATAATAATAATAATAATAATAATAATAATTATAATTATATAGAATAATAATATAGAATAATATAGAATAATAATTTTTATGTAATATTTTAATAATTGTAAAGTTTCTCTCAGATGTATATATTAAAGAATAGAAATAATTATTATTGTTATAATTAATTCTAATATATAGATAAATAAATATTTTAATAAAAACTATTTTAAAATGTATTATTAGTATAATTAATCTATTAAAATTGATTAAGGTGTTGTTTACTTAATAATAATAATATTATTATAATTAATAATTAATTATAAAAGTAATCGATGCTATTTAAATAAATAATAATTATAAGATTAATATTTTATTAAATTTGATATTAAAATATTTATATTTACATGATGGTTTATTAATATATATAATACAATATATTTATAGTTAAAGCCCGTCATGGTTAAAATACTAATAATAATAATAATAATTTTTTTTTTTTTTTAATTAAACAATATACTATTAATATATATATAAAAAAAAAAAAAATTCTAATTACTATTATAATTAGAATTATGTTTATTAATTTATCATAATATACTATAATTACTATTATTTTAATTATGATTTATTTATGATAAATTAATAAATATTTCCATGAATTATTAATATACTAAATAATTAAATAAGTACAGTACGTAGTGGATATATGCTAGAATATCGAGCAACAAAAAGAGTTTATTAATTAAATTTTGTAACAAAAAATTAAAATAATTTATTTAAAAATTTCCATAATATTTTTATGTCAGAAAATTAAAATTTTTAATGTATAAAGTTACATTAACCCAAATTAAAACAATTATTATTTTACATCAATTTTTAACCAATAATTTTATTATTATTCCATTTATTTTTATTGCTTTGTTATCTTAAAATATTACTACTACATAAAATATTATATATTCATTTCTATAAAATAATAATAATAATAATAATAATAATAATAATAATAATAATAATAATAATAATAATAATAATAATAATAATAATAATAATAATAATAATAATAATAATAATAATAATAATAATAATAATAATAATAATAATAATAATAATAATAATAATAATAATAATAATAATAATAATAATAATAATAATAATAATAATAATAATAATAATAATAATAATAATAATAATAAAACTATCTTATTACGTTAATACCATAATATATTTTGATATGAATGAATGAATTAGTTTAAATCTTTATAATAAATATATTTATTTCTATAAAACAATAATAATAATAAAAACTATCTTATCATGTAAATACCACAATATATATTTGATATGAATGAATGAATTAGTTTAAACCTTTATAATAAAAAAGGTTATATCTAATTTTAATGAATAATATCTTCTATCAAGCATGTATGATATATAATTTAATATATATATTTTATATATTAAAAAAGGCTTACCAATATTACTTAATATATATTATAATATTAAAAAAAAAAAGAAAAAAGATATATTTCAAAATAAATTATTCCTATATAATTATTTATATTATATTAATATTATTTTTATTTTTATTTTTTAATAAATTTTAAAACTTAACTTAATAATACTAATAAAATATTATAATTAATAAGCTTTTTCAAAATATTAAATAATTAATTTAAAATATTAATATATATTACAATATATTAAAAAAAAAAAAAAAAAAAAAAAAAAAAAAAAAAAAAAGATATATATTTCAAAATAAATTATTCTTATATTATTATTTATATAGTATTATTTTTATTTTTATTTTTTTAATAAATTTTAAAACTTAACTTAATACATTATAATTAATAAGCTTTTCAAAATATTAAATATTTAATTTAAAATATTAATATAAAGAATCCAATAAAAAAATATCTTTAATTTTAATCAAACATAAATTGAAGACTTAATAAATTTTTTTTTAAATTTTATAATAATTTGAAAAAAAGTTAACTTTGAAAGATAAAAAAAAAAAATTTCTTAAATTTTATAATAATTTAAAAAAAAAGTTAACTTTGAGAATAGATAAAAAAAATTTTTTTAAAATTTATAATAATTTAAAAAAAAAAGTTAACTTTGAAAATAGATAAAAATGAAAAATTTTTGTAATTATATTGTTTTAATTATTTTATTTTTATTTATAGGTTGTTCTCAATCTGAGAAAACTGTAATAAATATTCTCACTAAACAACCGGATATGCCAGAGACAGCGAATGCTAAAGAATGGGAAATAAATTATGAAAATTTAATAAATTCTTTCTTAGCGGAACAAAGTGTAAGTAACCCTGTACTTAAAGATGTTGATATTTCTTTTTCTTTTTACGAATATTTACCAATGAAAGAAAATGGAGGATCTGTTTATTTTGGTTATTTATATGAAATTTCACCTGATCTAGATGATGGTATATACGATATGATGATCTTAGATGATCGTATTTTGTTTAGTGAAATGGCCTTCATGGAAAGTGATTTAGTAGAAGTCTACTTTTATCATCGTTTACCATCCATTGAAATATTCCATCCTTTGTCTGAATACGTTAAAAAAGAAGAACTTAGTTTCAATGATGAAAGAACACTTAGAGATGGTATTTATGAAGGAACTATCTATGGTTTACCTTATGAATTTGACTTTAATGTATTATATTATGACGATCAAAATGTAGATTCAAATAATATGATTAAAAATATGAAAGATATGACATGGGATGATTTATTAACTTCAATTAAATCTTCAACTCCAAATACCCAATCTATCGGTTTAGGTGACGATAATAATTTATTAGATTTACTGATGGAATATGCTTCTTCTCGTTATCAATTAACAAAAGAATATGATCCATTATATTACGAAATATTTTATAATAAGACTGGTGAAGAATTCTTTTCTTCCTTTTACAATTTTATGATAAATTATACTAATGGTGATGTTAATGAATCTATTCGTATTACTTTAGATGATGCTTTCGCTGATTTCAAAGAGAAAGAATCAATGTTTTTCAAAGGAAAAGCTTCTCATTGTAATATTATTCGTTCTGAAATGGCAAATACTAATTCAACCTTTTCATACACCCTTCCACCAAAATATAAGACCTCTGTCATTGAAAAGTTTCTAGCAGTTAATACCAATAGTAAATTAGATAAAAATTTACTTGCAGAAGTGGCTCTTGCTCTTACTTCAAAACAAGCTCAGTTATTAAGAGCTAACAAATTTGGAGCTATTCCAACATTTGATTTAACAAAAAAGGATTCTATTCCAGAAATTAAAACCTATTGTACCAATCAACCATATATTTGTGATATTATTGAAAAAATGGATCGTGTTTATATTAAAGATATTTTAAAAAATGAAAAGAGTTCACCATTTGTTGAAATTGAAAGCTTCTTACCAAGAATGATTAGAAGCTATTTAACTAATAATGATATTGACCAAGTTGTTTTTGCTTTTAAAAATATATTCACACTGCTTACAGATGACTTAGGTATTTTTAAAATCCTCTCCTATATTATCATTATTGCTTTTTCGTTATTCTTCCTTATAATTATATTTTTAATATACAAGCACAAAGAACATCCATATTTAAAGGTTGTCTCTCCAATATTCTGTATTATGATCATAATTGGTACAACGATGAATATGTATAAACATTTACAATATTTACCACCATATTCAATTTTTATGGCAAAATTCTGGTTTATCTTTGAAACCGTCACTACTAATTTAATATATGTTCCAATGTTTGCTGTTACCTACCGTATTTACCGTATTTTCAAAACAAATTTATTTATGACTAATACCTTAGATAACAAACGTTTATTTATTGGAATTTCATCAATTATTCTTATTGTTATTGCCTATAGAGCTTATATTGTTTCGATTGTGAGCTTTTATTATTTACCTTTTGGTTCTCTTAGATTTACACGTTTCCCTGAAGCTATTTATTCAGGTGGTGGAACTCTTGATAATTTATATATAATATATTTATACGGAATCTTTATAGCATTGCTCTTTATGATGATTAATACGGGTAGAATATCAAAAAAATTTGGAGATATTAGTTATATCTTTGTTATTTTCATTTTAAATATTGGTGATTTCATTGTTTCAAGACTATTAGAAAAATTATCCCATATTAACTATCCAAGATATTTCTTCCTCATCATGTTATTTAATTGTTTAGTCAGCTTCTTTTGTATCTACTTGTTAATTGGATCAAGACTTCTTTTAATATTAATGTTCCCAGAATACATCAATGTTAATTCAATCATAAAATCAAGCGACTTAAAAGATTTTATTCCATTAACGTCAAGTAAAAAGTACAATAAATTATTAAAGAAATTTAAAGAAAATCTACCATTATCTTTCAAATCTAAAAAAAGTAGTAGTAATGATAAATTATCTTATATAAGTAAACCCTATAATGTTAGTAGTAGCAGCAATAAAAGTTATGCTATATATACTTCTGCAAATTCAGGATTAAATTTTGGGTTAAATTCTGGTTTAAATTCTGCAAATTCAGGATTAAATTCAACAAATTCAGGATTAAATTTGTCAAATTCTAAATTAAATTCTGGATTTAAAAATTCAAATAATGATTCTCTATTCCAAACTCAAAATAATATATCATCAATGACTAATAGTTTAAACCATAATAGAATGCCACCAAATTCTCAATATTCTGATCTTTCAACATCTCCACGTTCCATAATTAATCCATCATCTTTTAATGATAATAATTCTTCCCCCAATTATAATTTCGCAATCCAATTTTTAAATAAGAAATATAACGGTTATAATCAAGAATTTAATCCAAACTACGTAAATTCTGATTATAATTTTTTAAATTATAATAGATTTAATAATTCTGAAAGAAACAATTAAAAATATAAAAATTAAAAAAACACTATAAATATAAATTCAAAAAAAAAAAAATTAAAACAATTATTTTAAATAAGAAATATAATAATACTTTGTATATAATAGATAATTATTATCTATATAAAGGATAAATCAATAATATATTTTAATTATAAAATAAAAATAGAAAATAACAAAAAATAGAAAATTAATATAATATAAATATAAATATATATATATAATAATTATATAAATAAATAAATTTAAATGCAAATGAATATAAAAATAAATATAAAAATAAATAAATATAATATTAAATGAAAATAAATGAAAATTTAATCTAATATAAACGTATATAAAATAATTATATAATTAAAAATATAAAAATTAAAACTTCACTACAAATAAAAATCAAAAAAAGAAATACTAATACAGATTCAAATGATAATTTTTATATGAAGTTATCATCGATGAATGGGAAAGAGTTAGAAAGAGTCTCATTTTCATTTTCATGGATATACCAAGCCGATTTTTTTTCCCACTTCATGTCAAAGTTAAGGGATCAGCGGTTGGTACAATTTCTAACTTCCTTAACAATTGGATCATTGCATTTATTGGACCAGCACTTATGAAAGCCTGGTCTACCAGACCTTTCCTTCTTTTCGCCACAGCCTGTCTCCTCGCCTGGATTTACTCACAATTCTATGTTATTGAATGTAAGGGACTTAGTATTGATGAAATGGATGCTAAGATGTCTTGGTAAAGCTTAAATAAATCAGTGAATTAATAAAAAATTGAAGAAATTCATGAAAAATAAACGATATTCATAAAAAAATAAGAGATATTCATAAATAATTTCATATCATAATTTATATCTTTTAATAAATAAAAATTTTTGATAAGTATATATTACAATAAATTATTTATATTTAGTTTTAAGTTATAATAGAAATATTTTAATTTACTAATTTACTTTTTTATTAAAAGTAAATATTCAAATTAATAATATAAAATTAATAGATATATAAAATTAAAATAAATAAATAAATAAATAAATAAAATAAAATAAAATAAAATAAAAAGAAAAACATTAATTTTTTATTTAAAACATTCAATTTTTAATTAATAATAAATAAAAAATTATAAAATAAAAAATATTTTTAAATTTTTGTTATTACTTATTGTGATTTTATAAAGTGACTATTAAAATGAAAAAAAAGAAGATAAATAAGAAAATGATTCGAGAACATTTATTATTTGTTATGCTTTATTTATGATTATTTTTAAAATTCTATTATTATATCAAAAGTTACATACACAGTAGATATTCATAAATAAGTAACTAATTAAAAAGTATGTAAGTAAAATTTATATATAATTTATATATTATGTAGTATAATACATTAATATTTAATAAAATATGTAGTAGTATTAATTTTTTATTTTTATAGTATATATATTATAAATGATTAATCACAATTAAATAATTCATTAAATAAATATATATAAATATTTAGTTGCTATCTAATAATTTTTTATGATGTATTGGGAATATTTAATAGTAACTAAATAATTCATTAAATAAATTTTTTAATCATAGATTTATTATATAATAATATATTTTTACTTTATTAATAACCTATTATATATATAATATATGTAAAATGTAATATAAAATATTTATACATATTTATATATTTATTAGTGAAAATTAAGAATAAATCTAATATTTTAACTTATTTATTTAACTTTTTAAACTATCATATATATTTCATTTTTAATATAATTGTAAAATGTTATTAATAAGAATTTTTAAATAATTTATAATTAAAACCCTTGAATAATTATTTTAATTACCTTCTTTTTCATTTCAATATTCACTTAATAAAAACACAATAAGTAATTATAAAAATTTATAAAGAATTATTTATTATATTATAACTTTTTTATTTATAATTATTTATTATTAAATATTAAAAAAATATTAAAAAAATGTAATTTTTTTTTTTTAAATTTTATTATTTTTATATATTTTAATATATATTTTTTTTATTTATTATTATTTATTATTAAATATTAAAAAAAAAAATTGAAAAATCGATTTTTATTTTCAATTTTATTATTTTTATATATTTTAATATATATTTTTTTTATTTATTATTATTTATTATTAAATATTAAAAATAAAATTGAAAAATCGATTTTTATTTTCAATTTTATTATTTTTATTTATTATAGAGATTTACTCTATAAAGAAGTAAATTTAATTATAATCTAAACTAACTAATTAGTTGTTATACATATATAATATTTACTTTTTCTATATAAAAAAATTAATTTTTATTCTATTAATTTAAACTATGATATGTAATTATTTATGAATTTCTTTTAATGAATATATAATTCATTAATTTATTTAAGCTTTACCAGCCATCTTAGCATCCATTTCATCAATACTAAGTCCCTTACATTCAATAACATAGAATTGTGAATAGACCCAGGCAAGAAGACAAGCTGCTGCGAAAAGAAGGAAAGTTTTAGTAGACCAAGCTTTCATAAGTGCTGGTCCAACAAAGGCAATAATCCAATTGTTAAGGAAGTTAGAAACTGTACCAACTGCTGATCCCTTAACTCTGACACGAAGTGGGAAAACTTCGGCTTGGTATACCCATGGAACTGGTCCCCAGGTCCAGGCGAACGAGAAGACGAATAAGAAGACTGAAGCAACTGCAAGATATTGCCACATCTTACCATTATGAGTTTGAGTAGAACAAGCCCAGGTGGAAATGTGGAAGACCATCATCATAAGTGCTCCAACAACTAATAATGTCTTACGACCTAATCTTTCAATACCCCACATACCTGGGAATGTAGAAATAAAGTTGACAAAGTTATTGATAATTGGAAGAACAACTGTAGACATGAATTTAGAGAAACCAATTTCATCATAAATTTGTGATTGATAGTACATAATAACATTAATACCAGTCCATTGCTGGAAAAGTTGCATTAAGAAAGTAATGAAAGTACGACGACGAATAACAGGACTGAAAAGTTCACTGAATGAAGAAGAACCAGCAGCACGAGTAGCAGCAACATCTTCTTGAATAGCTTTGAGTTCACTTTGAACAAGTTCATCTGAAGTAGAAGCGGCATTAAGTTTAGCTAAAACTTCAACAGCTTCTTCATCACGATCCTTAGAACATAACCAACGAGGAGATTTTGGAAGGAAACTCATAAGAATAGCAAGACCAAGACCTGGAATAACTTGGAATAAAAGTGCAAATCTCCATTCAAAGTTTGAAACTTCTTTCCAAATATCTTCTCTTTTTTCACCTAAACCATCTGGAGTAGAATTAGTGTAATACCAAACAATGGAATTAATGATGGCAGCAACAATAATACCGAAAGTAGTCATAAGTTGATAACAAGAAGAAAGAGTACCTCTGATCTTAGCTGGAGCAACTTCAGAAATATAAGTTGGACAAAGTACACCGTTACAACCAATAGAAAGACCGGTGATAAGACGACCAACGGCAATCATAGCCCAATGACGAGCAGAAATACCTTGAATGATGGCACCACATGTGAAAATACAAGCACCGATCATAATAGTTCTTTGACGACCATACTTTTCACCAAGGTAAGTAGCCATAAGAGCACCACAAAGAGCACCAAGAACGAAACTAGAAGTAATAACACCTTCGAGAGTAGCCTTATTATTAGCTTCAGTTAACTTACGATACATCATTTTAGCTTTATCAGGAGTATCCTTACCATTTTCATCGAGAGCATCACCATTCCAACTATGGAACTTGAAGAAAATACGGAAAGCATCCATAACAAGGACGACATTCATGACACCTACTTCATAACCGAAAAGAAGACCACCGAACGAAGCAGTCAATGCAACTAAAAATTGAAATCTGTTCATTTTATATTTATTTTACTTAATTTAAATATAAATTTATTATATTATTAATTATATAATAATATGTTAATTTGAAAAACAATTTTAGAAATATTTTGATCTTTTTATATGAAATACTTTCCAATAACTCTAATATATATAGTGGTAATATATCAAAATTAAATTATTGCATATATTACGAATTATCAAATAGTTTTTATTTCAATATAAATTTAGAGTATTCTAGGAGTATCAATTAATATATGTAATTTAAAAAATATATATAGAAAAATTCTACAAAAAAATGATTTGTATAACTTTATATAATAGTAAATTTTAAATATTAAAGATTGAACATAAAAATAAGTTTTAACAAAATAATTTTTTTTAATTCGAATTATATAATTATTTACATAAAATAATTAAAAAAAAAAAAAAAAAAAAAAAAATTCCGTGAAAAGAAAAATTATATTTAATAATTTTATTAAATTAATATAATTTATAATAAATAAACTTTACTATTTTTTCTATCTAAAATTTTATTAATTATTAATTTCCTTATATAATAGTAAAATTTTTGATTTTTTTAAAACTTAAAACAGAAACTCATGTTTTGCTAAATATTCTTCTTGTGTAATGTTAATTCATATGAATCAGCTATAATCCAATCAAATTCTAAAGTAATCATCAATTATTTGAACTAATTTTGTTATAAATTTTTTAATAATAATTTGAAATAAATTTCATTTTAATATATATATTTTAATTAATTTTTAGTATATTAATTAAATAAATATTAAGGGACCTTTATTTCATGATAAATAATAATATTTTTTATTATTATTTATTATTATAATATTTATTATAATATTTATTATAATATTTGTTATTATTATAATTATTATTATTATTATTAATATTATTATTATTATTATTTATTATTATAATTATTATTATTATTATTTATTATTATTAATTAATAATAAATAATAAAAATGATAAAAATTAATTATTAATCATTATTATTATTAGTTATTATTATTATTAATTATTATAATATATTGTCATTATTAATTATTATAATTTATTATCATAATTAATTATTATAATATACTACTATTATTATTAATTATTATTATCGACTATTATTATTTATTTATTTATTTTAACTATTAATATTCAAAAAATATAAATTATTTTATGTAGGTTAGTATATGATTTTATTATTAGTAATTTCATATTAATTTACAAATTGTTTAATTATTTATATGAATATTATTTTTTTATTTTTGTATAAAAAAATAATAAGATCTAAATAAAATATTATTGTTTTATTTTTAAATAAAAAACTTATGAAAGTAATATAAAAATTAATTGATAATAATTAAAATTATATGAACATTTTCATTAATTCTACTTCTAGTATCATTTTTATATAATAATTTTTTATTATTGATAATAATTAATATTAATGAAATTTAAATTATAGTTTTATTAATTAAAATTAAATAAAATATTAGATTGTTATATTACAATTTTTTAAAATTTTAATAAATACATAGTTTAAAATGTACTTCTCATTTTTAATATTTTTTTATAATAATGTCTTAAATATTAACAGAAACTGTTAATATTATTATTCATTATTAATAAAATATTCCGCCATTAGTTAAAATTTTCCAATTTATATTATATAATTAATTATCAATTAGAAATTAATTATAATATTATTATTCATTATTAATAAAATATTCCGCCATTAGTTAAAATTTTCCAATTTATATTATATAATTAATTATCAATTAGAAATTAATTATAAGACTTCTTTATTATTTTATATTTTTTTTATTAATATATATATATATATTTTTTTTTTAAATTATACATTACTTTTATAATCAATTAATAAATTTTCTTTTTATTAAAAGTATATTTTATTTCTATAATAATCTAAACTAATAATTTGTTTGAAATAAATATCATATTTTCTTTTTCTTATAGTGAAAAATTAATTATTTTATATAAAAATTAAACTATGATGTGTAATTATTTATGAATTTCTTTTAATGAATATATAATTCATTAATTTATTTAAGCTTTACCAGCCATCTTAGCATCCATTTCATCAATACTAAGTCCCTTACATTCAATAACATAGAATTGTGAATAGACCCAGGCAAGAAGACAAGCTGCTGCGAAAAGAAGGAAAGTTTTAGTAGACCAGGCTTTCATAAGTGCTGGTCCAACAAAGGCAATAATCCAATTGTTAAGGAAGTTAGAAACTGTACCAACTGCTGATCCCTTAACTCTGACACGAAGTGGGAAAACTTCGGCTTGGTATACCCATGGAACTGGTCCCCAGGTCCAGGCGAACGAGAAGACGAATAAGAAGACTGAAGCAACTGCAAGATATTGCCACATCTTACCATTATGAGTTTGAGTAGAACAAGCCCAGGTGGAAATGTGGAAGACCATCATCATAAGTGCTCCAACAACTAATAATGTTTTACGACCTAATCTTTCAATACCCCACATACCTGGGAATGTAGAAATGAAGTTGACAAAGTTATTGATAATTGGAAGAACAACTGTAGACATGAATTTAGAGAAACCAATTTCATCATAAATTTGTGATTGATAGTACATAATAACATTAATACCAGTCCATTGTTGGAAAAGTTGCATTAAGAAAGTAATGAAAGTACGACGACGAATAACAGGACTGAAAAGTTCACTGAATGAAGAAGAACCAGCAGCACGAGTAGCAGCAACATCTTCTTGAATAGCTTTGAGTTCACTTTGAACAAGTTCATCTGAAGTAGAAGCGGCATTAAGTTTAGCTAAAACTTCAACAGCTTCTTCATCACGATCCTTAGAACATAACCAACGAGGAGATTTTGGAAGGAAACTCATAAGAATGGCAAGACCAAGACCTGGAATAACTTGGAATAAAAGTGCAAATCTCCATTCAAAGTTTGAAACTTCTTTCCAAATATCTTCTCTTTTTTCACCTAAACCATCTGGAGTAGAATTAGTGTAATACCAAACAATGGAATTAATGATGGCAGCAACAATAATACCGAAAGTAGTCATAAGTTGATAACAAGAAGAAAGAGTACCTCTGATCTTAGCTGGAGCAACTTCAGAAATATAAGTTGGACAAAGTACACCGTTACAACCAATAGAAAGACCGGTGATAAGACGACCAACAGCAATCATAGCCCAATGACGAGCAGAAATACCTTGAATGATGGCACCACATGTGAAAATACAAGCACCGATCATAATAGTTCTTTGACGACCATACTTTTCACCAAGGTAAGTAGCCATAAGAGCACCACAAAGAGCACCAAGAACGAAACTAGAAGTAATAACACCTTCGAGAGTAGCCTTATTATTAGCTTCAGTTAACTTACGATACATCATTTTAGCTTTATCAGGAGTATCCTTACCATTTTCATCGAGAGCATCACCATTCCAACTATGGAACTTGAAGAAAATACGGAAAGCATCCATAACAAGGACGACATTCATGACACCTACTTCATAACCGAAAAGAAGACCACCGAACGAAGCAGTCAATGCAACTAAAAATTGAAATCTGTTCATTTTATATTTATTTTACTTAATTTAAATATAAATTTATTATATTATTAATTATATAATAATATGTTAATTTGAAAAACAATTTTAGAAATATTTTGATCTTTTTATATGAAATACTTTCCAATAACTCTAATATATATAGTGGTAATATATCAAAATTAAATTATTGCATATATTACGAATTATCAAATAGTTTTTATTTCAAAATAAATTTAGGGTATTCTAGGAGTATCAATTAATATATGTATTTTAAAAAAAATATATGTAAAAAAAATTCTACAAAAAAATGATTTGTATAATTTTATAAAATAGTAAATTTTAAATATTATTAAAATTAAATTTAACAAAAAAAGTTAAAATTTTAATAATTTTGTATTTGGAAAGATTATTAATTGTTATTAAATTGGATTTCATTATTTAAATGTTCAATAATTTCATTAGTAATTACCTATAAACTTTAAATAATAATTATTTATAATTTATCTTTAATAATAAATCTTAATAATTATAAATATTTATTATTCATATGAATTTAATTCTTAATATTATAAATATTATTATTTATTACAAATCAATTTTATTAATATTAATATTTATAATAATATATTAAAATAATAAAATAATATTAATATCTTTAAAAAAAAAATTTTTTCTTTTCTTTTTTTTTTAAAAAATTTTAATTTCTAACCACCTTTAAAAAAATTGACTTTTAGTTTTTCAATTTACAATAAAAAAAAAAAAAAGATACTTATTAAAACTTTTAATTTTTTTACATAATTCAAATGATTAAATTTAAAAAAAAACAATACAAAATGAAATTCCACAATAACAATAAATTTTATGCAATTTTTCTTTTCTTTTTATAATCATCATTTTTTTTATTATTATTATATTCATAATTATCATTTATTATTTATTATTTATTATTTATTATTTATTATTTATAATTTAATATTTAATATTTAATATTTATTATTTATTTATTATTTATTATTTATTTTTATATATTTTATATTATTTTTTTTTTTTTTTTTTTTTTTTTTTTTTGGTAACTATAAATCATTTTTATTTTAATTCAGTTCATTTTTATTTCTCCTTGTTTTTCTAATTATTTCCATCATTATTACTATATTAAATATAATAATAAATAAATTAATAAACAAAATTAGTAATATTTGTAATCTATTTTACAAATAATTTAATTTTTATATTAATATTTTAAATTATTATTTATTTAAGTTTTGCTTTACATTTTCAAAAACAAATTATATTTATTACTTATTAAAAACTAAATCTATTATATGGAAAATGTTTTTAAATAACATTTGACTCCTTAAATATAATAAAAGATTTGAAAATAGTTTTATTATTTATTATAATAGTTTCTTTTATTAAAATTCCAAGTTTATAATTAAATAAATTTCTTAATATATTGTCATTCTTTCTACTTCAAATAATTTTTATACAATTTATTTGAAACATTATTAATGTAAATTGTTTTAATAAAATTTTTTTATAATTTATATTGTATTAATAACTAGTATTAATATGTATTATAATTGTTTAATTATATAAAAATAGTTACAAATATCTTATGTCTTTTTTTTTTAGTTAATAATAAACATTTCAATTAGCGCATTTAAAATTCCACACTCAATTAATTAATTATTATTTATTTTTTTATTCAATTTTATTAAATATTATTTTATTTTTTTACAATGAAATTTTTTTTTTTAAATATATTTATATTAATAAAAAAGTTTTTTTTATAATTTTTTGATAGTATTATATTATTTTATTTTATAATTCATTTTATTTTAATAAAAATATTTTTTTAATTTTTGATAGTATTATATTATTTTATTTAATAATTCATTTTATTTTAATAAAAATTTAAGAGATTATATATGTCTTTTAATGAATAGTATTTTTTTTTATAAATTCATTAATTTATTTAAGCTTTACCAGCCATCTTAGCATCCATTTCATCAATACTAAGTCCCTTACATTCAATAACATAGAATTGTGAATAGACCCAGGCAAGAAGACAAGCTGCTGCGAAAAGAAGGAAAGTTTTAGTAGACCAAGCTTTCATAAGTGCTGGTCCAACAAAGGCAATAATCCAATTGTTAAGGAAGTTAGAAACTGTACCAACTGCTGATCCCTTAACTCTGACACGAAGTGGGAAAACTTCGGCTTGGTATACCCATGGAACTGGTCCCCAGGTCCAGGCGAACGAGAAGACGAATAAGAAGACTGAAGCAACTGCAAGATATTGCCACATCTTACCATTATGAGTTTGAGTAGAACAAGCCCAGGTGGAAATGTGGAAGACCATCATCATAAGTGCTCCAACAACTAATAATGTTTTACGACCTAATCTTTCAATACCCCACATACCTGGGAATGTAGAAATGAAGTTGACAAAGTTATTGATAATTGGAAGAACAACTGTAGACATGAATTTAGAGAAACCAATTTCATCATAAATTTGTGATTGATAGTACATAATAACATTAATACCAGTCCATTGTTGGAAGAGTTGCATTAAGAAAGTAATGAAAGTACGACGACGAATAACAGGACTGAAAAGTTCACTGAATGAAGAAGAACCAGCAGCACGAGTAGCAGCAACATCTTCTTGAATAGCTTTGAGTTCACTTTGAACAAGTTCATCTGAAGTAGAAGCGGCATTAAGTTTAGCTAAAACTTCAACAGCTTCTTCATCACGATCCTTAGAACATAACCAACGAGGAGATTTTGGAAGGAAACTCATAAGAATAGCAAGACCAAGACCTGGAATAACTTGGAATAAAAGTGCAAATCTCCATTCAAAGTTTGAAACTTCTTTCCAAATATCTTCTCTTTTTTCACCTAAACCATCTGGAGTAGAATTAGTGTAATACCAAACAATGGAATTAATGATGGCAGCAACAATAATACCGAAAGTAGTCATAAGTTGATAACAAGAAGAAAGAGTACCTCTGATCTTAGCTGGAGCAACTTCAGAAATATAAGTTGGACAAAGTACACCGTTACAACCAATAGAAAGACCGGTGATAAGACGACCAACGGCAATCATAGCCCAATGACGAGCAGAAATACCTTGAATGATGGCACCACATGTGAAAATACAAGCACCAATCATAATAGTTCTTTGACGACCATACTTTTCACCAAGGTAAGTAGCCATAAGAGCACCACAAAGAGCACCAAGAACGAAACTAGAAGTAATAACACCTTCGAGAGTAGCCTTATTATTAGCTTCAGTTAACTTACGATACATCATTTTAGCTTTATCAGGAGTATCCTTACCATTTTCATCGAGAGCATCACCATTCCAACTATGGAACTTGAAGAAGATACGGAAAGCATCCATAACAAGGACAACATTCATGACACCTACTTCATAACCGAAAAGAAGACCACCAAATGAAGCAGTCAATGCGACTAAAAATTGAAATCTGTTCATTTCTTTTTACTTTACTTTAAATTTATTATATTAATTAACTTAATTTATTGTATTACTTAACTTAAAATTTATTGTATTAATAATTATTCAATAAATCTGAAATTCGAAAATTTTCAAAAAAAATCTATCTTTTTATATGAAATACTTTCAAAATGCTATAATATATATACTTATAATATACAAATATTGAATTAATCAATATATTGAGAAATAACAAATAATTTTTAAATTCAATATTAAATAAAGGATAGGAATATGAATTAATAAAAATTTTATTATTAAAACTAATATTTCATACATTTTCTTTGTGTAACATATCAAATTTTTATGATTTAAACATTTTAAATTTAATAATTTGATATTTAAATACAAATAAAATGTAAAGAACTTAAAATAATAATAAATAAAATTAATATTATAATTATTATTATTGTTGTTGTTATTTTATTTTATTTTATTAATTTTCTTGATTATTTTAATTAATAAGTATTATTATTTATTATTATTTTATTATATTTTAATTACTAATAATTATTATTTATTATTGAAATTTAAATTACTATAATTATAAATTATATAAAGAAAAGATTCAATAATAAAAATATTATATATATTATAAATATAAAATAAATATATAAAAAAAAATAATTACTATAAAGCATATAATATAAAATATATACATTATTTATGATGATAATAGAAAAATTAAAATAAAGTACCCTTATATTATAGTAAAATAAAATTATATATTATACGTAAATAAATATTATTTATTGATAATTAATAACTAATTTTCGTATTACTAAAATTTTAAAGAACTTCAATTCAAATATGATAAAAATATATATATATATATATATATATATATATAAAACAATTCTACGAATTTTAATTTGAACATTTCATTTTAATAAAAATCTTAATTATTATTAATAATTATTAATACTTGTCTCATGTGAATAATAATAATACTATTAAAATTTTTTTATAATGTTTATTTCAACTATTTTTCCATTTTTTTTTTTTTTTTTTTACATGAATATATTAAAAAAAAAGTCATAATATATAAAAATTAATTAAATTAAGTAATGTACAATATATTGAATAATATTAAAATCATAAATTACAATTAAAATTTATGATACGGTTACAATTAAATTATCGGAAAATAAAAAAGAAAGAAAGGATTATTTACATTTTTATTATTAATTAAAATTATATAAACATTTTTTATTTATTTATTATTAATTAAAATTATATAAACATTTTTTATTTATTTATTATTAATTAAAATTATATAAACATTTTTTATTTATTTATTATAATTAAAATAGAAGTTTATATATAAAACTCTAATATTAATTTTTTTGAAATGAAAAAACCCTCATTGAAAATAACTTATTTCTATAATATTTACTATAATATCTAACTAATGAAATAAAATATTTCACATAATTTATATATATTTTTCTTTTCTTATTTTTTTTTTTGAAAAGAGTAAAAGTTTCTTTTGTGAATTAATGTAGTATATATACAATATTTATTATATTAATAATATAGCCATATTATAACAGGTAGACATATATTGTTATCATTTGTAATTAGTATTAATTAATTTCATTAAAATCATAGAAATAATAAAAATAATAATAATAATAAAATCAATAAAATTTTTTAACAATCATACTAAATTTATTATATTATTTTGATGAAAATGTTCAGTTAACTATAATTAATAAATTCTATTAAAATTTTTTAAAAAATTAAATAAATAAATAAAATATATTTATTTAGTTATTATTTCTAAATAAAAAAATTAAATATATTAACCTTATTTTTTGTAGAAATGGAAATTTTATTACTTAACAAAAACTGAAACAGCAATTAAAAAATTACCTCATTAATAATTGAAAAACAAATTAATAATGTAAGAGTGTAATTATCATTTATTACTAATTGTTATTTTAAATGATATATATAATAATATTTGAAATTAATGTATAATTAGAAAATAGGATAATAATTAAAATGATTAAAATTGAAAAGGGGTTTAGTTCAAATTATAATAATACAATTATGTAATGTGACAAATATATATTTTTTTATTTTAAAATCATCTGAATTAAAATTTAGAAATATAAAAAAAAAAAATATTAAAAAATAAAATATTAAAAAAAATAAAAATATATATAAATGTTATAAATTAATTTAATATATTATATTGGTTTATATGTATATATATATTAATGCCTATATATTAATATATTATATTAAATTATATTATTTTTATGTATTAAATAGTATATACCCAGACAAAAATATCGAATAATGGAAAAATAAATTATTAAAAATAAAAAAAAATAAAAAAAATATTTACTTAAAATAGCAATTATTTTCCATTTATTAAAATTTAAAGTTTTTAACATGAGGGAAAAATTATTTAATTATTTTAATATTATTTTAATACTTTAATATATTAATACAATATTTATATATTTTTAATTATATTTGAAATAATATTATTTAATATATTATTTTATGTAATAATACTAGAGATTAAAAAAAGTTTATTCTTAAATTAATAAAAAAAAAAAAAATAGCCATAATAAATTATAGATAGATTAAGAATTTATATTTTAAAATATTATTATTAAAGAAATTTATTTAATTATTAATAATTCATACATTTATTTATTTATTATAAAATATTATATTGACGAAAGTCGCGAATTTTCGTCTAAAGAATAAACAAATATTTTTATATAAACTATATTATTATTTCACGTGAATAAACAAGAATAAAGAGATTATTTACATGCGCATGATAAGTCTAATGATTTACATTTAATTATGTATTAACATAAATAATGTTAATTTACATTTTTAGTTTTTACATAAATATTTATGATTTATATTTTCTATTATTTAATTATAAACCTAAATTGTTAAGTTTATTTATTTATATTATTTAATACTTTAACAATTATTATTATAAATAAATATTTTATTATCAACAATATTATCATAATTTATGTTGTATAATATATAAATATATATATATATTTTAGTATATAATATTTTATTATTTTATTTTTATTTTGCTTTTTATTTTACGTGACGTTACATTTTATTTTTCTTAAGAAGAAACTAATACATCCATTTATATATATTTAAATAATCATTTATCTTGAATTTCATTTTATTACTTAAAAACCAATAATTAAACAATAATTAAAATAAATAGCTTAAATAAATTTCACTTAACTTATATTATTATCATTATATTATTATTATTATTATTATTATTATTATTATTATTATTATTATTATTATTATTATTATTATTATTATTATTATTATTATTATTATTATTATTATTATTATTATTATTATTATTATTATTATTATTATTATTATTATTATTATTATTATTATTATTATTATTATTATTATTATTATTATTATTATTATTATTATTATTATTATTATTATTATTATTATTATTATTATTATTATTATTATTATTATATTATTACTATAATTATTATAATTATTGTTGGATTAAATATGAGATTGGGATTAGAATTAAAATTAAAATTAAGAATTAGTATTAGTATTATAATTAAAACTAAAACAATTAATATTATTTTATCTTTTATATATTAATTTATGATATTTAAATAAAAATAATTAAATTTTCATGCTTATTATAATAAATTAAATTTAATTTTAAATTATTATTTTATTAAGTTACACAAATCATTTATTCGTAAATTTTTTATTATTTTTAATTGTATATATATTATTCGATACTCCTAGAATATTTTTAATTTATATCAAAATTACAACTCATAATATATATTTCAATTTAAATTAATAGATTACGAGTATATATATTATTGTTCTTGAACAGTATTTCATATAAAAAGATAAAATTTTTCAGTAAATTACAATTTTAGATAAAATATATTTATTAGTAATATAATTTAATATATAATAATAGAAGTAGTAATATAATATTTAATACAATAAATTTAAGTTAAGTTTAAAGAAATGAACAGATTTCAATTTTTAGTTGCACTGACTGCCTCGTTTGGTGGTCTTCTTTTCGGTTATGAAGTAGGTGTTATGAATGTTGTCCTTGTTATGGATGCTTTCCGTATCTTCTTCAAGTTCCATAGTTGGAATGGTGATGCTCTCGATGAAAATGGTAAGGATACTCCTGATAAAGCTAAAATGATGTATCGTAAGTTAACTGAAGCTAATAATAAGGCTACTCTCGAAGGTGTTATTACTTCTAGTTTCGTTCTTGGTGCTCTTTGTGGTGCTCTTATGGCTACTTATCTTGGTGAAAAATATGGTCGTCAAAGAACTATTATGATCGGTGCTTGTATTTTCACATGTGGTGCCATCATTCAAGGTATTTCTGCTCGTCATTGGGCTATGATTGCTGTTGGTCGTCTTATCACCGGTCTTTCTATTGGTTGTAACGGTGTACTTTGTCCAACTTATATTTCTGAAGTTGCTCCAGCTAAGATCAGAGGTACTCTTTCTTCTTGTTATCAACTTATGACTACTTTCGGTATTATTGTTGCTGCCATCATTAATTCCATTGTTTGGTATTACACTAATTCTACTCCAGATGGTTTAGGTGAAAAAAGAGAAGATATTTGGAAAGAAGTTTCAAACTTTGAATGGAGATTTGCACTTTTATTCCAAGTTATTCCAGGTCTTGGTCTTGCCATTCTTATGAGTTTCCTTCCAAAATCTCCTCGTTGGTTATGTTCTAAGGATCGTGATGAAGAAGCTGTTGAAGTTTTAGCTAAACTTAATGCAGCTTCTACTTCAGATGAACTTGTTCAAAGTGAACTCAAAGCTATTCAAGAAGATGTTGCTGCTACTCGTGCTGCTGGTTCTTCTTCATTCAGTGAACTTTTCAGTCCTGTTATTCGTCGTCGTACTTTCATTACTTTCTTAATGCAACTCTTCCAACAATGGACTGGTATTAATGTAATTATGTACTATCAATCACAAATTTATGATGAAATTGGTTTCTCTAAATTCATGTCTACAGTTGTTCTTCCAATTATCAATAACTTTGTCAACTTCATTTCTACATTCCCAGGTATGTGGGGTATTGAAAGATTAGGTCGTAAAACATTATTAGTTGTTGGAGCACTTATGATGATGGTCTTCCACATTTCCACCTGGGCTTGTTCTACTCAAACTCATAATGGTAAGATGTGGCAATATCTTGCAGTTGCTTCAGTCTTCTTATTCGTCTTCTCGTTCGCCTGGACCTGGGGACCAGTTCCATGGGTATACCAAGCCGAAGTTTTCCCACTTCGTGTCAGAGTTAAGGGATCAGCAGTTGGTACAGTTTCTAACTTCCTTAACAATTGGATTATTGCCTTTGTTGGACCAGCACTTATGAAAGCCTGGTCTACTAAAACTTTCCTTCTTTTCGCAGCAGCTTGTCTTCTTGCCTGGGTCTATTCACAATTCTATGTTATTGAATGTAAGGGACTTAGTATTGATGAAATGGATGCTAAGATGGCTGGTAAAGCTTAAATAGATATTTAGAAGACATAGAAATATATATTATAAAAAAGTAATATTTGAATAAAGTTAAGATTGTTATAAAAAATTTTTACTCTTTATTAAAAGTAAATTAGTTATTATAAAAAAAATTAAAAAAAAAAAAAAAGTTGTATATTAAAAAATTAAAAAATAAAAAAATAAAAAAAATTAAAAAAAAAAAAAAAAAAGTTGTATATTAAAATAAAAAATTAAAAAATAAAAAAATAAAAAAAAATTAAAAAAAAAAAAAAGTTGTATATTAAAAAATTGAAAAATAAGAAAATAAAAAAATAAGTATATGTTAAAAAATTTATTAAAATAATTATTAATTATGTACTTTTATTTTATAAAAAATTTATAAAATTTTTATGAAATAAATATTTATATTTTGAAAATAAAATAAATTGTATAAATAAATATTATATATATATATATATATTTTTAAAAAAAAATAAATAAATTTATAATTTATAATTGATATTTATTGTTGTAATATTATTATTGAGTTTTAATAATATTTATTTTTTGTAATTTAAGGAGAAATAAGGCTACTCTTTACTATCAAATTTATAAAGCTATATTTAATTAAATTTTTTCATCCAAAAGATAACTGATTTTAATATATTCATACTAGATATATCAAGTATTATAATTGTGATTTTTTTTACAAATAGTTTAACAATTAATTCCATTAATTAATTTCAATGATAGAATTTCTATTTATATCTTCAAATTCCACTTTAATATATATGAATAATTTAGTTTCTGTAATTATTTTAATTGAAAGAAATATGTAAATTTATTCAAATTTATTTGTAAGATTTTTAAAAAACATAAATAATTAAATATAATCTTCACTATTATATATTATATATATAACACTTAAAAAATATATAGGTTAAATTATTATTTTACATTAAATAGTAAAACTAATAGCAAAGTAATTCCAATATATATTAATATATTAATAATTACTATAAAAATATCAGTTTTATTATAATAAAATTTAAGAAGTAAATTATTTATATATTATAAATTATAAACAAAAATGAAAAATAATAATAATAATAATAATAATAATAATAATAATAATAATAATAATACATTAAAAATTATTTATAATTTATTTTATTTAAGGAATTATATAGTACTATTTTAAAAACCCCAACAAATAATTTTTATAAATAATTTTCAAAAATTTAGATGTAACAATTAAATTTTTTTTTTTTTTCTGTTCTTTTAAATTAATTTTTTTAAAACATATATTAATACAATAATATTAAAAAGAAAATAAAAAGAAAAACAAATATATAAATTATATATGATATGTAAATGATAAAAATTATAAATTAAAACTTAATTATATAAAATATATTATTATTAAAATACATAAGAAATTAAATATTTTAAATATATTTATGGTGTATAATAATTTACCTTTTAAATTATAAATCAAAATATATTTTATTCTAACATGAAATTAAGAAAAATAATTTATTTTCATATTCTGATATTATTATAATTCTTATATTAAATAACCTTTATTTATATCATTAATATTAAAGTGGACTTTATAACCTTATATAACAAATATGTTTTAATATTCTATTCTTAAATACTTTTTAAATTTTATTATTTTTAATTAGTGTATAAATAAGTAAAATTCCCATAAATAAAAGATTGGAAAAGATCCTTTGAGTGTAACAGTAATATTTAAATAAAAAGTTTACATAAGGATATTTTAATAAAGTTATACGTTTGTTATTGATAAATAATTCTAGAATGAAAAAAAAAAAAAAAAAAAAAAAAAAAAAAAAAAAAAAAAAAGCATATACATATATAGCAATTTATATAAAATTATTAGTAATTAAAGTTTTAATCACTTTAAAAAATTAAAAAATACAATATATGTTTTAATATTTATTTCAATAAATTATATATTATCAATAATAGAATTAACCCTCATAAATAAAAAAGTTATTAATTTAAATGGAAATGTCAATTAAAACATTTTATTATTTTATTATTTTATTAATAATTTCTTTTTCATTACAATAAATATAAATTTTGCTTTTTGAAAGGTTACACAAATTAATTATATTCAAAATTATTTTTATGTTTAATTTTTTATATTTTTCAAAACTACTAGAGTATTTTTAATTTATATTAATTATAAAATTTCATAGTATATATTTTTAATTAAATTTTACATATTAAAAATATAAATATAATTTTTATTGTAAAACATTTCATATAAAAGGACCAAAAAAATATTCATTTTTTTTTTAATTCTATCATTAAATTTTAAATACTATTAAATAATTAATAATATAATAATTTAAATAAAAATAAATAGAAAATGAATAGTTTTCAATTTTTAGTTGCACTTACTGCCTCGTTTGGTGGTCTTCTTTTCGGTTATGAAGTAGGTGTCATGAATGTTGTCCTTGTTATGGATGCTTTCCGTATCTTCTTCAAGTTCCATAGTTGGAATGGTGATGCTCTCGATGAAAATAGTAAGGATACTCCTGATAAAGCTAAAATGATGTATCGTAAGTTAACCGAAGCTAATAATAAGGCTACTCTCGAAGGTGTTATTACTTCCAGTTTCGTTCTTGGTGCTCTTTGTGGTGCTCTTATGGCTACTTACCTTGGTGAAAAATATGGTCGTCAAAGAACTATTATGATTGGTGCTTGTATTTTCACATGTGGTGCCATCATTCAAGGTATTTCTGCTCGTCATTGGGCTATGATTGCCGTTGGTCGTCTTATCACCGGTCTTTCTATTGGTTGTAATGGTGTACTTTGTCCAACTTATATTTCTGAAGTTGCTCCAGCTAAGATTAGAGGTACTCTTTCTTCCTGTTACCAACTTATGACTACTTTCGGTATTATTGTTGCTGCCATCATTAATTCCATTGTTTGGTATTACACTAATTCTACTCCAGATGGTTTAGGTGAAAAAAGAGAAGATATTTGGAAAGAAGTTTCAAACTTTGAATGGAGATTTGCACTTTTATTCCAAGTTATTCCAGGTCTTGGTCTTGCCATTCTTATGAGTTTCCTTCCAAAATCTCCTCGTTGGTTATGTTCTAAGGATCGTGATGAAGAAGCTGTTGAAGTTTTAGCTAAACTTAATGCAGCTTCTACTTCAGATGAACTTGTTCAAAGTGAACTCAAAGCTATTCAAGAAGATGTTGCTGCTACTCGTGCTACTGGTTCTTCTTCATTCAGTGAACTTTTCAGTCCTGTTATTCGTCGTCGTACTTTCATTACTTTCTTAATGCAACTCTTCCAACAATGGACTGGTATTAATGTTATTATGTACTATCAATCACAAATTTATGATGAAATTGGTTTCTCTAAATTCATGTCCACAGTTGTTCTTCCAATTATCAATAACTTTGTCAACTTTATTTCTACATTCCCAGGTATGTGGGGTATTGAAAGATTAGGTCGTAAAACATTATTAGTTGTTGGAGCACTTATGATGATGGTCTTCCACATTTCCACCTGGGCTTGTTCTACTCAAACTCATAATGGTAAGATGTGGCAATATCTTGCAGTTGCTTCAGTCTTCTTATTCGTCTTCTCGTTCGCCTGGACCTGGGGACCAGTTCCATGGGTATACCAAGCCGAAGTTTTCCCACTTCGTGTCAGAGTTAAGGGATCAGCAGTTGGTACAGTTTCTAACTTCCTTAACAATTGGATTATTGCCTTTGTTGGACCAGCACTTATGAAAGCCTGGTCTACTAAAACTTTCCTTCTTTTCGCAGCAGCTTGTCTCCTTGCTTGGGTCTACTCACAATTCTATGTTATTGAATGTAAGGGACTTAGTATTGATGAAATGGATGCTAAGATGGCTGGTAAAGCTTAAATAGATATTTAGAAAATATAGAAATACACAATAATAATAAAAAAAGTAATATCTATAAAAATAATTTTTTTTACAAAAAACTTAGAAATCGAAAGATGATGCAACTAATTGAAAATTATGAAGATTATATTACTATATATAAATGATTAAATTTACTCTTTATAAAAAGTAAATTAATTGTTAATTATGAAACAATAAGAAAAAAAAATGATAAAATATATATAATAATAATCTAATAAATATTCAATAAAAATTAAAAATGATTAAATAAATTTATATATTAAAAAAAATGTAACAAAAATATATAAAATAAAATAATATTAATATTAATAGAAATTATAATATTAATATTAATAGGAATTACAATAATAATATTGATAGAAATTATAATAATAATTTTAATAGAAATTATAATAATAATTTTAATAGAAATTATAATAATAATTTTAAAAGAAATTTTAATAATAATATTAATAGAAATTGTAATAATAATTTTAAAAGAAATTATAATAATAATATTATTATTAATAAAGATTTAATTATAAAAAAATAATAAAAGATGAAATATTAACTTTGATTATTAAACTTTAAAGTAAAAAATTTAATTTTGATGGTTAAGTAATATTTATGGGAAATAACCAAATTAACATTATTTGTTCATTCTTTTTTTAAAATAATACAGAACATTTAAAATATCCCATATCGAGTTATTTATTTAGTTGGTTGTTTCTCTAAGGAATTATGACATTATGACACGATAATATATTCTAATAAATATAAAAAAATAATTTATAATAATAATGTTTTATAATAATATTTTATTTTTTATTTATTTTTATAATTTTATTTTTTTACATATAAAAATATTTATTATTACATTCTCATAATTTTATATAATTGTTAAAATAATTATTTAATATCATATTTTTATTAAATATATCTCTTAAACTATTAATTTCCTAATAACTTTATTTAATAATACATTTTCATAATTAAATAATATATAACTATCAATATTTAAAAATGTATTTCCTAAATAAAATATAATTATCAATATTCATAATATAATTCCTAAAACTATATAATTCTCAAAATAATATTTAAAATATAAAATAAAACTTATTAATAATAATGATGAATTAATTTATTATCATAATAATAGAATCATTAATAATATAATTTATCTATTTTTATTATGATAAAAGAATTAACCATACTTTTAAAAATAATTATTGGAATAACTACATATATAAATTACTTTAATTATTATAACCAATAATATTTATACAATATTTCTAATGTTAAAGTTTTGTGATAATTTGGTCTTAACGATTAGGTCAAGATGCCAAATTATAGTAATTAATTAATAACTTAATTTTACTCTTATTTAAAACATATTGTTATTAGTAAATTTTATAATTAAGTTTTTATTTAAAATATAAATTTTATTTAATCTTAATAATATTTTATTACATTATTATTTTATATAATTATTACTATAATTTAAATTACAATAATCCTACAAAGGATTAATCAAAAGATTTAAACATGTATTTATATAAAATAATTAATTATTAAAATATTAATTATTAATATGAATATGTAATAGTATTAATATAAGTTTGATATTGATAATATAAAGTAAGATAGTAATATAAATATTTAATATAAATAAAATATAAGAATATAATATGTAGAAATTAATTTAATATGACAATCACGTGTTTACATTATTTAATGTATATTAAGGGAGTATTGCATTTCGACATAATTTATGTTTGATCATTTATTCATGTATTACAATGTGGCTTGTAAAAATAAATGAATAGGAATAGGGTTAAATTTATTTTTATTTTTATTTTTATTTTTTTTTTTTTTTTTAATTTTAAAAACATATACAGTAAAAAAAATATATATATATAATAAAGTAAATAAAAAATAAATAAAAAATAAAAAAAATAAATAATAAAGTAAAATAAAAAATAAAAAAAAATAAATAATAAAATTATAAAATATAAAATAAAAAAAAAAAAAAGTAAAATATAAAATAAAAAAATAAATAATAAAGTAAAATATAAAATAAAAAATAAAAAAAAAAAAAAAAAAAAAAAGGAATAAAATAAAATATAAGATAAAAAAAAATAGATTAAAACAAAAAAAAAATAAAATATAAAAAACAAAACTTTTATTTTAAAATATTTATAATAAATGGATGATCAATTAGAAATAAGTGAAACTAATAAAGAAAAAAACCAAATCATTGTAAATAGAAAATATAAATTTAATTTATGGTATATAACGAATAATACAAAAATATTCAAATGTACTAAATATAAAACAGTTAAAAAATGTAAATCTTACATTATTCTAAATGATAATAATAAAGTAATAAAATATGAAAACAAACATACTCATCCAGGAAAAGAATATGATGCATCTGTATCAATAGTAAAACATAAAATGAAAAATGAAATTAGAAAAACCTCAATCTCATTTGATATAAATCCAAAACATATATAATGAAATATTTGAAGAAATTGGATTGATATGCCCTGAATATAATTCAATTAAATCCCAAATATCAAGATATATTAAAAAACAACTACCTCCTGATATATCAAAATTTAATGAAATTCCAGATAAATCTGAATATTATATAAACGAAAGAGATGAAAATTTTATGATATACAAAAATTCTAATATTATAATTTTTCAATCATCATTCCCCATTCCAAACAGAATTGTCCATAAAATACAACGAACATATGTTTGCTGATGGTACATTTTATATATAACCAATATTTGGTTATCAAGTGTTTATAACAAGAGTATTTGCTCCAGAAATAAATAGTTTTTATACTACATCACTATCTATATTAAATAATAAAGAACAAGCAACCTATGAATTGTTATTTGAAGAATTAAAAAAGAATGAAAGTAATTATAATAATAATATTATAGTTATACCAAAAATTTTGCGTTGTGATTTTGAAAAAAGTATATCCAATGCTTCCATAAAAATATTTCATAATATTACTATTAAATATTGTGTATGGCATTATAAAAGATCGTTTGAAGTTCAAAAAAATAAATTATGTTATAATGAAGTTGAAAATAATCATAAAATTTATTTGTTATATAAAGCTATTACAAATTTTCCTTTTATAAATCCTGAATATATATTTGATATTTATAATTATATTAAAATTATATGTCAAATATATAATTATTTCAATTTTTTAAATTTTTTTGGAATATTTTAATAAGACTTATTTATATAAATATGATATTTAATATTGGAATTATTATAACGACATAAACCACATAACAAATAATGCTTCAGAATCTTTTAACAATTACTTAAAAAATTGTTTTAAAAAACCTTCTTTATATGAATTGATTTATCATTTAAAAAGAGAAGAATCTTTATCTTACAATAATTACAAAAGGAAAATTGAAGGAGTTTGGAAAAAAAAAAAAGAATATTAACAAAAGCTGATGAAATCAATGATTTCATTAAAAAATACAAAAAAAAGGGAATCCGATTAATTGATAAAAAATGTGAAAAAATGATATCATTGATTTATGGTATAAATGTTTAATAGAATTATACACTCTAAATATATTAATAATAATTAACTAGAATATATATAGTTTAAATTATATTTATATCAATATCAATATATTTTATTAATATCAATATCAAAATATTTTATTAATATCAATATCAAAATATTTCATTAATATCAATATCAATATTTAAATTTTATTAATAATAAATATTTAATATTATAATAAATTTTATTTTATTATTTAATTAATTTAATAATAAAATATATAATTTTATTTATTTTATTTGAATAAAATAAAATGGAAAGGTTTTATTATTAAAATATTTAATAATAAAATATAATAATAAAATAAAATTAAAAAAAAAATAAAAATAAAATAAAATTCTCAAAAGAAAACTTATTTATTCTTTTTTTGTTTTTATTTTATTTTTTTAATGCTAAAATACATTTATTCTTTTATTTATTCTTTTTTTTGTTTTTATTTTATTTTTTTAATGCTAAAAAACAATAAATAAAAATATACGTTGAAAATAGTGGCGTATTACATATATTATACACATTGTACAAAATTTTATGATGATTATACATAAATTATGTCGAAATGCTTCACATTCATATATTAATTTCAATATGTTAATAATATTTAGTAATTAGTAATATTTAGTAATTAGTTGGCCTAGACTAATTCCTAAATATTTTAATAAAGTTAATTTAATAATAATTATTATATTATTATTTTTTAATATTGAAATTCAAATAACTGAATTATTGAAATTGAAATTGAAATTGAAATTGAAATTGAAATTGAAATTGAAATTCAGTTATTATCTTAACATCTAACCTAAATTTCCTACCTAAATCTTATTTTTATAGTGGTACCTCATCATAAATGTAAGAATCTATAATTATTTGCTAACAAATAATTATATTTTCTTAGTTAAGTTATTATAACTATAACTTTATTTAATTACATATAATATTTATTAAATTTATTTAATTTAATTTTAAATATTCATTAATTTAACAAAATTTATTTAATTAATTTTAAATAATATATTTACAATATGTTAAATTCTCTACTGTAACTAATGTATTTTGTATTGTATTCTATTCTGTATTTTATAATGTATTCTGTATTTTATAATGTATTCTGTATTTTATTAACTATTTAATTTTATATTTTTAATATAAGGATAAATTATATGATCGAAATATCTTTTATTATTTTATTCTTTTATTTTCGATCATTAGATTAGATTGGAAAATCGGTTAATTAAGATTTTTTCCAATTACTTTTTAGAAGTAATCGGTTTTACTTAATTAATGCGATGATCGATATGGATAGAATATCGATCGGAAACTTATCTAGGTTTTTCTATCTAATCTTTTCCTAGATAGGAGATTTGTTAAGATTAGAAAACCCTTTCTTATTTAACCTTATTTTCATAAAAAAATATAAATAAGGCTCTTGAGTTCTCTTTGAGAAATCAAGAGTTATTATTATAAAAAACATAGTTATAATAGTAACATTTTTATATTTTTAACTTTAATAAATAAATAAAAATATTTTATTCAAAAACATATTTTTAAGATCAATTTATACAAACAATTCTTCTCTTACATTTTGTGTTATTATTATAATTAATTTTATAATAAACTCTACATTAAAGGTAAAAAAATTTATTTTATTTTATTTTCTCAACTTAATGAATTAGTCGTTAAGTTGTAGTTAATAATTCTATTTTGAGTTAGTTCTTAATAGAATTATTACAATAAATGGTGCAGGTACACAATAAACTTCAAAAAAAAATGAAAATAATATATTAGTTAATAATTTAATTTCAATTTCCAGTTTTTTTTTATTTTTTTAACTCCTGATTTTTTATTAAGTATTTTCTTTTTCTTTTATACTTTTTTACTACATGAATTTTTATAATAATTTAAATTATTTTAATTCTTATTAGTATAATTATTACATGTGATTTTAAATAATATTTTTTAAGAGTTATTTTAATAATAAAAATATTAATACTAATATAATTAATATTATCTTTAATGACAAATATTATTAATGATAAAATTAAAAAATTTAACAATAAAATTATTGGTAATATTTTTGATAATATAATTCTTGAAACAATTTAATATTAATAATAATTAAATATAATAATAAAACAATTTAATTAATATAAGATAATAATTATTTAATAATTAGTCATTAATCAATTTAATTAAATAATGATTTTTTAATAATTAGTCATTAATCAATTTAATTAAATAATAATTTTTTAATAATTAGTCATTAATCAATTTAATTTGATAATTTATATAATTATTTTAAATTAAGAATAAAATTTTGGAATTATAAAAATAGTTTAAAATATTTAATACATAAAGTTATTAAACTTAATTATAATTTCCAATATTATAATACGAATTATTAGTTAGTTCCGTATCATGACGCCCTTTCTTTATTTAGACTTCGTCCCTGAAGTCTCTAATTCACATAATTTATAAGGAACTATATTTTTTAGATGTACATTCCTATCAGAAATTTCGCCGGTAATAGGATCTGCGAGAGTAACTGTATTAAATTCCTTTTTGATGATTTTCAGTGGGCCTACGAAATAAGGATCTAATTTTCTTCTGTTTATTAATCGTATTAATACTAGGTCTCCTGGATTGTAGTTGGCTTTCATTCTTTTCACCTGGTTCCTTCTGTCTTCCCAAATTTTGTTGGCTGTAGTGATATTATTAATTGCTTCATGAATCCATTGGTAATGTTTAGCAAATTTTCTTATAAGGTATTCCGTAATACTTTCACCTTTTTCTTTTTTATCCAGATTTAAAGATAGCTCGAAGGGTTGTAAGTCACGACGGCCGTAGAGTAATTCAAAGCTTGAAAATTTTGTTACTTCGTTTTTGCAGGTACGGAGAGCTATAAAGTTTTGATTTAAAAAAATAGATTATAAGTCAAAAATTATAATAACACTAAATAACACAAAAATGTTTTATAAACAAATAAGTTTTATTATATTTAGATTTTAAAATAATCTTTATTAATTATTAGTGTTATTAACAATAAATCGTTAATAACAATTACATCAATTAAAATACATGAAATTTGGTTAACTATTTATATTTTTATCTTATTACATTTAGAATATATAATTCCTATTGAATTATATTATCTAACTATTTATTTAAAAACAATACTAACCTAAACTAATAATAAATAATTAACTATTACTAAATAAAGAGAATTATAATTAATAACTAAAATAAATATAAACAATTTCAATCGAGCTCATTTATTATTTATTTATTATTTAAATATTATTAATAAATTCTTATTATATTTTCTATTTAAAATTAATATAAAAGTTGTCATAATTATTTAATATGATTTTAGCATAAAATGCCGCAAGTTTCAACATGACTAATTGCATAGTTTCATGTTGTTAATTTATCTTGTAAAAAACCTTAACTCTTATTATTTAAATTAAATTACATAAAAAGAAATGATTTTCAATTACTAGTTTCACAAGAGAAATTTTTAATTTATTAATATGATTGGGAAAAAGTCGAAGTTTTGTTTAAAATTATTTGCAATAATTTTATACACGTGATTTTTAATAGATTTATTTCAATTTTACTTAAATTTATGATTAAATTTAATTAAAATTTATAAAGATATTAATAATATCTTTACAATCTCGCCCCTTAAGTCGAGCTCCTGCGAGATTAACTTTAAGAAGGAAGATCAATTACAAAAGGTTGATATTTATGTCTAACATAGTACTCGTTTGCATCATCAGGTGGTTGACAGAATTCGTTGTTAACATTCGAAGATTTGTTCTTCTTTTCTTTTCTGTAATATTCTTGTATTAATTGTCTATCAAGAATTTGATCTTCATCAATCCAAGTATTTTCACTAAAATCGCATCCTTTCCATTTAATCAAGTAACGATTCTTATTGTTAAAGGTTTTCATTTTAATTATTCTTTCAGGAGTTCTATCAATTGTATCCGTATTAAGATTAATATTTTTTCTACGAGTATTTCTTCTGTTTGAAAATTCATTTTCATGATAAGGTTCGAGAAGTGAAACATGAAATACAGGGTGACAACGCATATTATTAGGAAGTTTAAGTTCGTACGCTAAGTCACTAACTTTTCTTATTATTTCAAAAGGTCCTATTAGTTGATCAGATAATTTTCTATTTTTCTTTGTTGTATTACCCTTTAAAAGATAAACTTTATTTCCTACTTTAAAATCTGGAGAATCCATTCTTTTCAGATCTGCATATTTCTTATAAGTCTTTTTTGCTTGCTCTAAGTTTTCTTTTAAAAATTTAATGTTTTCATTAATATTTAATATTCTTTTCTCAGCTCTATGCGGATTCTCATTTGAAGGAATTTCAGGATTAAATTTCGGATTAAAACCATAATTTGCAAAAAATGGTGATTGATTTATTGACTGTTGTAAAGTATTATTATAGGAAAATTCTGCAAAAGGTAATAAATCAAGCCAGTTATTTTGCTTTTCATTGATGAAACAACGAAGATATTGTTCCAATATCGAGTTCACCCTCTCCGTTTGACCATCGGTCTGCGGGTGATAAGCAGTAGAAAAAGAATGCTTAATATTTAAAAGAGACCAAGACGATTCCAAAAATCAGAGGTAAACTGAGAACCACAATCAGAAATAATAGAATCGGGGAAACCATGAAGTTTAAAAATATTAGCAATGAAAGAATCAGCAGCAATAGAAGCAGTAGGAAGACATCTAAAAGGTATAAAATGAGCCATTTTAGTTAAGCGATCCACAACAACCATTATAGTGGTCATATCTTTGGATTTCGGAAGTTCAACAATAAAATCCATAGAGATAGCAGACCAGGCTCTATTTGGTGTAGAAAGTGGAGAAAGTAAACCATATGGCTTATGTCTTGGGATTTTGGATTTTGAACAAATTTCACAAGATTTAATAAACATTTTAACATCTTTTTGTAATTTAGGCCACCAGAAATTACGAGAAATAAGTTCAATAGTTTTATTAATTCCAAAATGACCAGCAGAAATATAGTCATGATGGAGTTCTAAAACTCTTATTCTAATTTTATTGGGAACATAAATTAAATTTTCAAAAAGTAAATAACCATTTTTGTCAAGAGAAAATTTATCGATTTTACTAAAAGGGGGATCTTTTGATTTATCATTTTTAAGAAATTCAGTTATTTTGCAATAGAATTCATCATTAGCTAGAGAATCATGAATAGAGGAGATTAAAGAATCATTCTTAAAACTACATGAATTAATAACGCATGAAATAGGACGAACACTAGCAAATAAATGATCACTACGTCTTGATAAAATATCTGGTTTACCTGACTTTTTACCAGCTCTGTAAATTAGTTTAAAATCAAATCTAGATAAGAATTCATACCAACGAATTTGGCGTTGGGAAAGAAGTTCAGGTTTTCGAGGGAAAGTTAAATTCTTATGATCAGTATAAATAATAAACTGATGGCGAGCTCCTTCTAAGTAATGTCTCCATCCTTCCAATGCAACTTTAATGGCAAGAAGTTCTTTGTCATAGATAGGGTAATTTCTTTGGGATTTAGTTAAGCTAGTAGAAATAAAAGCAATTGGATGCAAATGCCCATCAAATTCCTGAGAAAGAATTGCACCAACAGCAAAATTACTAGCATCAGTTTCAACAATGAATTGTTTGTTGCTATCAGGATGTTTCAAAATAGGAGCAGTAGTAAATAATTCTTTTAAAGTATCAAACGCTTTTTGTTGTTCAGAACTCCAATTAAAAGGAACATTTTTTCTAGTTAATTTGTGGAGAGAATTTGCAATTTTCGCAAAGTCTTTAATAAAAATTCTGTAATAATTACAAAGTCCAATAAACGATTGAATTTCTTTAACGTTTGTTGGAACAGGCCAATCTAAAATTGCTTTAACTTTTTCTTTATCCATTTTAATTCCATCTCTTGATAAAACATAACCAAGAAAGGTAGTTTCAGTTACATCAAATTCACACTTTTCTAATTTAACAACTAAATGATTCTCTAACAATTTTCTTAAAACTTTCTTAACATGTACATGATGTTCTTCCAAAGTATTAGAATAAATTAAAATGTCATCAATGTAAGAGATTACAAAATCATCTAAGTAATCACTGAGAACATCATTTATAAAATGTTGGAATGTAGCAGGGGCATTCTTAAGCCCAAAAGGCATAACGAGATATTCAAAGTGCCCGTATCTTGTACGAAAGGCAGTTTTGTACTCGTCACCTTCTTTAATTCTTACTAAGTTATAAGCAGATTTTAAATCTAACTTAGTAAAATATTTAGCACCTTTAACTCTATCCAACAATTCACTAATTAAAGGAAGTGGATAAGAGTTACGGATGGTCATTTCGTTCAATTTTCTATAATCAATAACTAGTCTATAAGTACCATCCTTTTTTCTAACAAATAAAATAGGTGCACCAGCAGGAGAAGAAGATTTCCTAATAAAACCCTTTTTTAAATTCTCTTCTAAATATTTCTTTAATTCTTCTCTCTCCGTTTCAGTTAAAGGGTACAACGGACCATAAAATAGACTACAATTATCTTTTAATTTAATTTCACAATCATAATTACGATGCGGAGGTAACACATTACAATTATTTTCATTAAACACTTCTTTAAACATCAAATAGATTTCAGGTACTTCGACCTTTTCACCATCTTTATTTAAATTATTATCTTCATCATTACATTTTTCAATTACATTTAATTTCTTACATTTACTAGATTCACAAATTTTCTTTAAAATCCTTAAACTATTAGTACTAATTTTACTATCACAATTCATAACAATAATATCATCACTATCGCTAAAGTTATCACTATCACTAATGCTATCACTAAAATTATCTAACATAAAAGTATCATTAATATCACTATCACTATCATAATTATTAAATTCAGAGCAAGTTCTAATACGAGTTCGGCGGCCACGAATAGAAATTTCTTCTTCTGAGTCAGAGTCGGAATCAGAGTCAAAGAGAGGTTTTCTTTTTCTTGATTCTTCAATAATAACTTTGTTTTCTTCTAGGTTGGTAGCAGGTTCTTTTCCTTTGTTCCTTTTCTTGTTCTTGTTTTTCCTTTTTCTTTTACCATTGTTACAATGTCTTGCACAGAAACCGGATCCGAAAGAAATCTTCTTTGCGTCATGGTAGTTGTAGGGGGAGTGCTTATTGATCCATGGTAAACCCAAGATAATATCAACATCAGGAATCCTGAGAACATAGAGTTGAATCGTTTCCAAGTGGTTCCTTAAACGAAGAACGCATTTCTCAGTTTCCTTTTTTACTGATGAAACACCATATCCAAGACCAGTAATACGGAAAGGTTCTTCGATTTCTTTTGTTTTAATTCCAAAGGCTTTAGCGAATTCAGGATGGATAAAATTAAAATCAGAACCAGAATCGATCAGAACTCTTGCTTTAACTTCTTCTGTATCGTTTGTTTTAATATAGAAATCAATGATATTACTTTTCTTTGTCAAAAGTGAGTTTTGTTCTTCCACGATTTTTCTAACTTTAACAATATCTTCTTGGCTGTTGATTCTTCTAATTCTTCTTAAACTACTTGAGGGTGTGGTAGCGGTGTTTTCTTGTTTACTGATAATCTTGACTCCGGCAGGTTTCTTCTTATTTGGACAGTTAAAATAGCGATGACCTGGTTTTTTACAATAATAGCACAATCCTTTCCTTCTTTCTTCATCTCTTGAATTCGAGTTTTCTTGATATAATTTCTGGTTAGAAGGGAAGTAACTTGTATTCGTTTGTCCTCTCTTAATTCTGTATAAATCTATTTCCATTGGGTCACTAGTAGACGCATGATTATTATTATTTATTTCCTTACGATGGTAATAATTATGATAGAAAAATTCATTTATTTCATGTCTCTTAGTTAAGCTTTCGATACTAAGGACATCAGTGAAAAGTCTTCTTAAGTTGTTGGGATTTGGATTTACCACTGCAAGGTGCTCCCTCATCTTGTAGTGAAGTCCTTTTACAAACATATAAATCTTAGCAGAATCGTTAAAATCTGAATGTCTGCTGATTTTATTAAATTCATTTATATACTCACTAACATGACCAAATTTATGTTGTCGGATGCTGCATAATTTACCGTTTGCGACAACTGTGCTCATGTCCTGCTCTCCAAATTGATTTCTTAATTCTTGAATAAAATCTTCATAAACATTGAGCAGGGGATCATTATTTCTTCGCAAGTTTGAGGCCCATATCAAGGGATCACCGACAAGATAAGAAATTATAAATCTGACCTTTGTATGGTCGTTATTGAAACCTTGTGGATTGGCTTCCATAGCTATTTCAGCTCTTGTAAGGAAGCCATCAAAGTCCTTCTTGATTCCAGAAAATAGCGGTGGTTCGTTAACAATCTTTTGATTGTTACGGGGCAGAACTTGATGATTCTCTTGATTCATTTCTTGCAGGTTAAGGTCTTCGAATCTTCTTATTAGGTTGTTAAATCCCTCCAATTTGATTATTTTAAATTGACTTAAATTTTTGCAATTTCTTTAACAAAAATATCAAACAAATAAATATTTCAAACTATAACGTTTTTTCATCTAGTCGATCTAGCTCTATCCTTTGAAGCGGTGCTGTCGAGTAAACGTAACGTTATAAATTAAAATATTAAAGGTTTATGGTTTTTCGAATCTTGTTCTAAGACGTGTAATTGTAATTTCGGTAGCAATATTATAGAGCTGGTGGCAATATTCTGAAACTGGTAGCAATAATCTAAAACTGGTAAAAAAATATTTTGAATCAAGCCACACACAAGCCACTGTTAACGTATCACGTATTATAATCTTGACTTATAACGTATTTTATTGAGAGAAAAAGGTAATTGTTATTATAAAGTTTTGATTTAAAAAAATAGATTATAAGTCAAAAATTATAATAACACTAAATAACACAAAAATGTTTTATAAACAAATAAGTTTTATTATATTTAGATTTTAAAATAATCTTTATTAATTATTAGTGTTATTAACAATAAATCGTTAATAACAATTACATCGATTAAAATACATGAAATTTGGTTAACTATTTATATTTTTATCTTATTACATTTAGAATATATAATTCCTATTGAATTATATTATCTAACTATTTATTTAAAAACAATACTAACCTAAACTAATAATAAATAATTAACTATTACTAAATAAAGAGAATTATAATTAATAACTAAAATAAATATAAACAATTTCAATCGAGCTCATTTATTATTTATTTATTATTTAAATATTATTAATAAATTCTTATTATATTTTCTATTTAAAATTAATATAAAAGTTGTCATAATTATTTAATATGATTTTAGCATAAAATGCCGCAAGTTTCAACATGACTAATTGCATAGTTTCATGTTGTTAATTTATCTTGTAAAAAACCTTAACTCTTATTATTTAAATTAAATTACATAAAAAGAAATGATTTTCAATTACTAGTTTCACAAGAGAAATTTTTAATTTATTAATATGATTGGGAAAAAGTCGAAGTTTTGTTTAAAATTATTTGCAATAATTTTATACACGTGATTTTTAATAGATTTATTTCAATTTTACTTAAATTTATGATTAAATTTAATTAAAATTTATAAAGATATTAATAATATCTTTACAAGAGCCCACAAAGCACTTGGTAGAATTAAATCCCAATTTTCTATATTTTTATTACATAATATTCTTAGATATTTTCCTATTTCTTTATTTCTGTTTTCTACCATACCATTAGATTCAGGATGATAGACAGAAACAAAGTGCACATAAATACCATATAAATCTAGGAAAGCTTTAGTTTTGTCGGACTTGAACTGGGGACCGTTATCCGTTATTAATATTTCGGGAACTCCATGTCTTGAGAAAACTCTTGTTAAGAAGCCTATTATATCATCAGATTCAATCTTGACAGTGGGTTCAGCTTCAACCCACTTTGTTAAATAATCGACTAATACTAGGATATACTGATTTCCATTTTTTGTTTGTGGTAAATGGCCTACTATATCCAGTCCTACCTGGGTAAAAGGTAATCCCGGCTTTGTTGGGATGTGTTCGGTGTTTGAATTGAAAGTTTGTGGTTTGAACAGTTGGCAGTGTTTACACGTATTGACTATGTATTTTACATCCAAGACCATGTTATTCCAATAGTAATCACGTTTGAGCCTGTTATACGTTTTGAAGATTCCCTCATGGCCTATCCTATGGGCTTCTAATAATAGTTTAATTTTTTCTTTATCTTCTTTAATTACTTTTCTGAATGTGCCTCCATCTATAAAATATTCTTCATTGTTTATTCTTGAAAATTTTTCTTCAAACTTCTTTAATAACGAATTTTTTCCTGTATTAATTTCTTCTAAATAGGTAGCTATTACTTCCGATGGTTTTGATCTAAGTCGAGATAACGCATCCGCTAATACATTACGTTTTCCTGGTTCGTAAATGACTTTAACTTTTAACATAGAGAACATAATTACCCATCTTGACTGTCTGGCATTTAAGGTTTCTTTACTTTTGAATATACTTATTAATGGTTTGTGATCTGTGAACAACAATATTTCGAATTTACTTCCCGAAATATAGGATTTAAATTTTTTAACACAAAAAGCGGCGGCAGCTCCTTCTAAATCTGTAATCCCATAGTTTACTTCAGCTGGTTTCAAAGTTCTGCTCATATAATGTATTGGTTTTTCGATATTATTTTCATCTTTTTGTATCAGGACTCCACCTATTCCATCTTTTGAGGCATCTGTCCTGATTATAAATTGTTTGTCGAAATCAGGCATTGATAAAATAGGGGCTGTGATTAATCTTCGTTTAAGTTCTTCAAAGCTCTCTTGTTGAACAGCTTCCCAAGAGAATTTTACATTCTTTTTAAGTAGTTTAAATAGAGGTTTGGCAATTGTTGCAAAGTTGTATATAAACTTCCTATAATAACCTACTGCTCCAAGAAATGATTGTAATTGCGTGATGTTGGTAGGAGGTAACCATTCACGTATAATCTCAATTTTTTTATTAATTGGTGATATTCCTTCAATTGATACTGTGTGTCCTAATAATTCAACTGATTCCTTGAAAAAATCACATTTGTCGAGATTGATTTTTAATCCATTATCCTTTAGGATATCAAATACTTTCTTCAAATCTTCTATGTGTTGTTCAAAAGTTGGAGAGAATATGATTAAATCATCGATATATATAAACATACACTTCCCAATGAGCGGAAAAAATATCCTGTTCATCTCTCTCTGGAAGGTTCCTGGGGCATTGCATAAACCAAACGGCATTACCCGGAATTGGTAATTACCGTACATTGTTGTAAAACTTGTTTTGGGAATGTCTTCATGGAACATTGGAATTTGATAAAAGCCGGAGAATAAATCTATTGTTGAAAATACTTTAACTTTCTTTCCGATTGAGAAAAGTATATCATCTATTAGTGGCAGAGAATAAGCGTCTTTAATAGTAACGTTGTTGAGCTTCCGAAAATCTATACACATTCTCCATTTATTATTCTTCTTCCTTACAAGAATAACTGGAGAAGACCATGGTGAACTGGATGGTTCAATTAAATGGTTGTTCAGTAATTTAATTAGCTCTTCCTTCAGGGCGTCTGCTTGTACTTTAGATAATCGATAAGCTTTTTGTTTGATTGGAATCGTATTTTCTTCTAAACTGATATGGTGCGTGTAAAGAGTTCTATCAGGAACAGATTACAAATAACAAATTTAAACACCAAAATAAAAAAACACGTAATAAAAATTCGTTTTTTTAAATAAAATAATCTTTATTAATTAAAAAAAATTAAATCTCTTTTTTTGTTATTAACTATCATATAGTCAATAACTAATACATCGATTTAATTATAGAAATTTACATGTATTTATATTTTTTCATTATTACATTATAATATATTATTTCTATCTAATTTACATATATTACTATTTATTTATAAACAAAATATTTATTAATAATTTTATTAAATAATAATTAACTAAACTAAACAATAATTAATTTAATAAACTTTCAACTTATTTACAATAATAATTAAATTCAATAACAACTCATTTATTATATATTTATTATATAAATATTATTAATACTAATGTTTATATATTTACAATTCAAAACTATTTTTGTAAACTATTTAAACTAATTTTAACTATTTAAAACTATTCCGAAATTAATTTTAAAGTATTTTAAACTAACTAAACTAAATTAACTAAGTTAAATAGAATAACTATTTTAAATAAACTAAACTAAATTAACTAACTTAAATAAATTATTTAGATTTAAGTTATTATCCAAAATTATTTAAATAATAATTTTTCCTTTATGAAAAGTTTACATAAATTTATAATTAATTTTCATATACGTAAATCATAAATTTATGTAATTTTATTACATTAATTAATTATGTAATAATTAATTATTAAAGATTTTATTAAATCTTTACAGTGCGGTAATAACTTTGTTGAACCTAATTCATCTATTTTTATTGCTAAGATTTCAATATTATCTTTTAATAGTTCCTTGAATCGGCCTCTAACTACTTCTATTGTATTTTTTATAATTTGTTCAATTCTTGTCTTCTTTTCTTCAATGATTGTATTTTCTTCTTTGTCTTTTTTATTTTCCTTAATCGTAATTGCATTCTGTATTTCTGCTGATTCTTTGTTTATGAAACAAAATAACATGGAGTCTGGATTATCTTGCATTTCAGTTTCTTCAATTTTTACTTCTTCATCTATTTCTTTTTCTTCTTCATCTATTTCTAAAGCTGAGATTGTTGTAAATGTACCATCTTTCTTCATTTTACATAGACTATTACGAATAGGATTAATGAATAAATTATTATCCTTTAAGGTCCTAAAACCTATCAAGATATCAAACAGATCCTGATCATGTTCTATTACTCTAAATACGTCTTGAATAATGAAATCGTTGAATTCAACTGTTAAATGATATAATTCAGAGGATATGTGGGTCTTCGAAGTTACCTGTATAATATTGTTAGTTGTATAACCAAATGGTTTTATATTTTTCAACTTGCCTAAAAACTTACTCGTTATTATGTTGATGCTTGCACATGTATCTAAAAAGGCGAATCCATCTTCTCCGTTAATTTTACATTTAGTAGTAGCTATATCCTTCCTTGAGACAGTAGATAATACCATTTCTTCCATTTTTCCGTTATGAGGTGTTTCTTTTAGCTTTAACAATTTATTAAGTTGAGCTCGTAATTTTGGACTTATATCCAACAATTGAGCCAGAGTTATATTAGCTGTGGTAGATGTTAAATCAGTTACAAGATCGTACTTTGCTTGGTTTTCCATTAGAATAATGTGCTTCTCCTTTTTGTTATTTGGATTCTCTTCATTTTTATTTTCGATTCTCATTTCTTCTTTATTTTTATCATTTTTTAATCTTTCGCATTTATTCTTCTTTTCTTCCATTTGAGTACTGGGTAGTTTAGCTGTAACCTTTTTTCTCATTTCTTCTTCTTCGGGTTTCTTATCCATTATTTCTGATATTCTTTCCTTCTTTGAATCCCTTTTTGCTTTGTTTATTGATGGGTTGGCTATCACAGACAAGTCAATTTCTTTTAAGGTTTCCGTTTCTTCTCTATTTTTTGGGTTATTTAAGGGTTCTTCTTCATTGTTACTTTTTGGTTCATTATTAATATTTTCTACTTCTACTTCCATTTTTCGATCATTTGTTTGTGATTTCGAAAGCATTTTTATTGGTTGAGGATTTTCTTTTAATGTGGCTATTTTCTGATGTTTATCGTAAGGTTTCTTTTTGTATTTAATTGTCTTGTTTGCCTAGTGACAGCTGCTACGATATCATCAGTTTCAGTATCATTTATGGTTTTTATAAGGGAAGTTTTCCTTCTTCCATTTGGGAGTTTAAAGATTCCTTTGAAATCTGACCTTTTTCCTCTAACTCAGCTAATTCCTTAAATGAATAAGGGCATTGCATGACACCATGACCTTCCTGGTTACATCTGAAACACTTATATGTTCTTTTATATGTATTGTTAGTCTCGTATTTTGGATTCTTATTTAAGAGTTTATCATTAGTGCGACTTCTCATATTTCTTTTGGGGTTGTTAACTTCTATATAATTATTGGCAGAAAATTGTCTAAAAGGATGTTTCCCAGTTCTATTTGATTGAGAAAAGTTTGAATAAACCCCCCGAGTATATAAAGTAGACATTACAGTTTCATTTGTTTCTTTCCTCTCTTCGGCTCTTTCGGCTAATTCCGCTTCCTCAAATGCATCCTCGAGATCTACACATCTTTGAGTTATAACCTGGGCTCTACCAAAAGGTCGGAATGAAATGGATTCAGTATAATCCTCCACTGTTATGAAAGATTGATAAAGTCTTGGTAAATTATTGTAAAGTTTTTTATATCGCCAATTAAAATTTTTAATACTTTCTCCTCTTTTTATTTTTAATCTTTGTAATCTTTTACATTTATCCTGTGGAGTGATTTCTAAGGCTTCTTCTAAGGCTTCTTTTATTTTTTTCATAGAAGGAAATTCTTCTTCTTCATCTTCATTGACTTTCACCAGATCTTGTAAGACTCCCCTGAGTTTGCCCTCAACACATTCAGTCGCCCAGGTATGAATGCTAGCTGGATTGTTAATACCAGCTAATTTCATTAATCTTGTGAATTCTTCGGCCCAGATATCAACGTCTCTAGCATCTTCATCAAGCCTAGGTAGTAGTTCCTCAAGTTCTAAGATTTTCATTCTTGGCAATTTAATTTATTTTATTATATTATTTTTAATATAGAATTAAATTTTTTCTTTTTATAATTAAAATTTCTTAATATTCATTTAAATTATTAATTTGTCATATTATTTTCTTTGTGTCCTGCATAGCTCGCCAATTTGGTGCAGGTACACAATAAACTTCAAAAAAAAATGAAAATAATATATTAGTTAATAATTTAATTTCAATTTCCAGTTTTTTTTTATTTTTTTTAACTCCTGATTTTTTATTAAGTATTTTCTTTTTCTTTTATACTTTTTTACTACATGAATTTTTATAATAATTTAAATTATTTTAATTCTTATTAGTATAATTATTACATGTGATTTTAAATAATATTTTTTAAGAGTTATTTTAATAATAAAAATATTAATACTAATATAATTAATATTATCTTTAATGACAAATATTATTAATGATAAAATTAAAAAATTTAACAATAAAATTATTGGTAATATTTTTGATAATATAATTCTTGAAACAATTTAATATTAATAATAATTAAATATAATAATAAAACAATTTAATTAATATAAGATAATAATTATTTAATAATTAGTCATTAATCAATTTAATTAAATAATGATTTTTTAATAATTAGTCATTAATCAATTTAATTTGATAATTTATATAATTATTTTAAATTAAGAATAAAATTTTGGAATTATAAAAATAGTTTAAAATATTTAATACATAGAGTTATTAAACTTAATTATAATTTCCAATATTATAATACGAATTATTAGTTAGTTCCGTATCATAAATGGTAGACTCGGGGTTGACACTTAGGTATTTAAAATCAAGCAGGGGGGGACGGGTATTACCCTGCTTTGATTTTAAATAAAAAAAAAAAATAATTCTTTATTAAAAATTATTTATTTTTTTTTATTAATATAAAAGTTTTTTTTTTTTTTATTTAAAGTACACACATTAAATTTTTAAGAAATTGTTACAATATTTATATTTTTTTATAAATTTAAAGTATAATTAATTGTTTATAATTTAAGTAATTTTATAGAATTATTGAATTAATTTTATATCAATAATTCATTTTTGTTTTAATTTTTATAAATATAATAATATAATATTCAAATATAATTTAATTAAAAATAATTATAAAATAAATATATAGAAAATAGTTTTTACTATTTTCTTTGATATTTTTAAGTTAAATAAATTGTTTTTAAAGATTAATATAATAAATTTAATAATCTTTAATTATTTTAAATAATACTTGTAATTATTTTCAAAATAAAATAAAATTTTTATAATATTTAATTAATAAATTTGATAATATTTAAATAATAATTTTTATAATAAGTAAAAATTTTTAATAATAATTTTTAATAATAAATTTAATTAATAATCTTAATAATTTTATAATAATATTTAATAGTTATAATATATAAATTTTTATAATAATATTTAATAATTTTAATAATTTTATAATATTAATAATTTATAATAATTTTTAGAATAATATTTAATTAATAATTTTAATAATTTTATAATAATTTTTATAATAATATTTAATTAATAGTTTTAATAATTTAGTATCTTAAAAGTATAATTTTAATATTTACAATTGTATTTTAATATATACATATATTTAATAATATAACAATAAAGTAATTAATTAAAATTTATTTACATTATTTACAAGTTAAAATTGATTTATATCAAAATAAATTAAATTTACAATGAGGTTTAGGTTATGAAGAATATAGGAAAGTACAATTTAGTAAAGAATTATTAATAATAAAATAAAGGTTATTAATTCATTCTTTACCATAAAATGGTAGACTCGGGGTTGACACTTAGATATTTAAAATCAAGCAGGGGGGGACGGGTATTACCCTGCTTTGATTTTAAAAAAAAATAAATCTTTCTTTATTAAAAATTATTTATTTTTTTTATTAATATAAAAGTTTTTTTTTTTTATTTAAAAGTACACATATTTAATTTTTAAGAAATTGTTACAATATTTATATTTTTTTATAAATTTAAAGTATAATTAATTGTTTATAATTTAAGTAATTTTATAGTATTATTGAATTAATTTTATATCAATAATTCATTTTTGTTTTAATTTTTATAAATATAATAATATAATATTCAAATATAATTTAATTAAAAATAATTATAAAATAAATATATAGAAAATAGTTTTTACTATTTTCTTTGATATTTTTAAGTTAAATAAATTGTTTTTAAAGATTAATATAATAAATTTAATAATCTTTAATTAATTTAAATAATACTTGTAATTATTTTCAAAATAAAATAAAATTTTTATAATATTTAATTAATAAATTTGATAATATTTAAATAATAATTTTTATAATAAGTAAAATTTTTAATAATAATTTTTAATAATAAATTTAATTAATAATCTTAATAATTTTATAATAATATTTAATAGTTATAATATATAAATTTTTATAATAATATTTAATAATTTTAATAATTTTATAATATTAATAATTTATAATAATTTTTAGAATAATATTTAATTAATAATTTTAATAATTTTATAATAATTTTTATAATAATATTTAATTAATATTTTTAATAATTTAGTATCTTAAAAGTATAATTTTAATATTTACAATTGTATTTTAATATATACATATATTTAATAATATAACAATAAAGTGATTAATTAAAATTTATTTACATTATTTACAAATTAAAATTAATTTATATCAAAATAAATTAAATTTACAATGAGGTTTAGGTTATGAAGAATATAGGAAAGTACAATTTAGTAAAGAATTATTAATAATAAAATAAAGGTTATTAATTCATTCTTTACCATGATGCCCCCTCTAAAACTCAAGCTACATCGAAGCTGAGTTATACTTGACTATATTCTTCAAATGAACATTCCTATTCATTTGAATTCCAGAATTTGGATCAGCCAAGGTAACCGTATTAAATTGTTTTTTTATAACTTTAAGAGGACCAACAAAATAAGGTTCTAGTTTAGTTCTTGAAAAATTTCTAACTAGAACTAAATCACCTTCCCTAATTCTTTTTCCCTCATTCAAACTATTCTTTTCCTCTCTTCTAGCAGCCCAATACTTATTTGCATTTTTAACATTTTCGGCTGCTTCTAAAGTCCATCGGTAATGATTTATAAATTTTTCTAACAACACTTCATCCGATGACTTATTAATATCCTTGGTAGGTCTAGCAGCAATATCAAAAGGCTGCTGATCCTCCCTACCATAAACCAACTCAAAACTTGAATGTTTTGTTACCTTATTTTTGGTAGTTCTAAGAGCCCATAAGGCGGATGGTAAAACTTCATCCCAATCCTTATTCTTAGAACCCAACAACCTCAATAACTTGCCGATCTCTTTATTACGGTTTTCCGTAAGTCCATTACTTTCAGGATGATATGTGGAAATAAACTTCACATATACATCATAGAGATCTAAAAATATTTTCGTCATGTCCGAGGTGAACTGAACACCATTGTCAGTTGTTATTACCTGTGGAACACCATGACGAGCAAACACATTAATTAAGAACTTAATCACATCCTGTGATGTTATATTTTCCGTGGGTTCTGCTTCAACCCATTTGGTGAAGTAATCCACCACAACCATTATATATTGATTATTATTTTTAGTTTTAATCAAAGGTCCAATAATATCTAAACCCAAATGTATAAAAGGACCTTCTACTTTAGTTGGAATATTTTCTGTAGGTTCTGGATATGGTTGTGACCTATTCAACTGACACTTGTCACAACTTTGCACCACTCTTTTAATATCCATCACCATATTATTCCAATAAAAACTTTTACGAAGCCTTTGATAAGTCTTATAATATCCCTCATGACCTATCTTATGGGCTTCTAAAATAAGTTTTACTCTTTCCGTTTGATCAGTAATTAATTTACGATAGTCATTACCATCAACAAAATAATCTTCACCATCTATCGTAACAAATTTTTCATTTATAAAGTCTATAATAGTTTTTGAAAGCAACTCTTCTTCTTCCTTTGAAGTTAACTTAGTTGCCAATACCACAGAATCATCTCTTTTCTTCATCCTAGATAATGCATCGGCTAACACATTTTTCTTACCCATTTGATATTGAATTTCAACACCAAGGGTACTAACAGTTAAGCACCACCTTGCTTGCCTAGCATTATTAGGTTCCTTATTTTTAAAGAAACTGATTAAAGGTTTATGATCTGTTATTACTACTGTTTTATTAGGATTTCCTAATATATAAGATTTCAACTTAGTAATACAATAAATTAATGCAGCTCCTTCCAAGTCAGTAATGCCATAATTTTTCTCGGCTTTACTTAAACTTCTACTTATATAATGAACTGGATGTTCCTTTTTGGTTTCTAAATCTTCTTGGAGTAATACTCCTCCAATACCTTCATAGGAAGCATCCGTTCTAATTATAAACCTTTGATTAAAACTTGGATATTTTAAAATTGGAGCATTTATTAACTTTTCTTTTAACAGATCAAAACTTTGTTGATGTTCATTATTCCATTTATATTTAACATTCTTTCTTAATAATTTACATAAAGGAGCAGAGATTTGGGCATATTTATCAATAAAGTTTCTATAATATCCTACTGCTCCAAGAAAAGATCGTAATTCATGAACATCAACAGGTGCTACCCACTCCTTGATAGCCTTAATTTTGCTATCCTGGGGACTTAAACCTTTCACTGATGCCTTATGACCTAAGACTTCTACTTCAGTCTGCATAAAGGCACATTTTTCAATGTTAATTTTCAATTTGTGTTGGCGAAATACTTCCAACACTTGCCTAATGTGGCTTATATGTTCTTCTATACTCTTAGAGTATATTAAAATATCATCTATAAAGTTAAAAACAAACTTTCCTATAAATGGGAAAAGAATCCTATTCATTTCCCTTTGAAATGTAGCTGGGGCTCCGGTTAAACCAAAAGGCATAACCTTGAATTGGTAGTTACCAAATTTTGTGGTGAAGGTGGTAATTTCTACACTTTCCTCATCCATCAAAATTTGATGATAACCAGAGTAAAGATCCATTGTTGTAAAAATCTGTGCCCCATCTAAACTATCAAATATCTCATCAATGTAAGGTAATGAATAAGAATCTTTAACTGTTAAATCATTAACCTTACGATAATCAATACATAATCGCCATTTACCGTTCTTCTTCGGTACTAACACTATTGGCGATGACCATTCGGAACAAGAAGGTTCAATTAATTTCTTATTAATTAATTTAATTAATTCCTCCTTAAGTATATCCGACTTAAATTTAACTAATCTATAGCACCTTTGCTTAACTGGTTTCGCACCAGGAATTAAATTAATCTTATGTGGAGGAAGATCAGAAGGTGTTAATTCTTCTGAAGAAGTAGCAACTATTTCTAAGTTCTCCTCCAGAATTTTAATTATTTCATCTTTATATTTTTCGTTTAAAGTATTTAGGAAAATTTCATGATGAATATATTGCTTTGGGGATAATCCTTCAATTTTCTTTAAATCATTCTTTTTGGAATCCTCATCCAAGGCCTTAATCATACACAACAACTTTTCTTCATCTTCATAATCATTATTAATAGGTGCAATAACGTCAATTACTCCCTCAGGAGTAATTTGACACAAACTATATAAAATGGGGTGGATAAACAAATTATAATCAATTTGGGTTTTTAAGTTAATTAGAATATCGTAAAAAGGATCCTCCTTTTCTACTATTCTACAATTAACCATTAATACAAGATTATTAATCTTTACTGGCACCCGAATGATATAACCTTCCGAGTAATCATCATTCTTAGTTGCCAACCTAATTCTGCCACGACTAATATCAATAGGTTCATATTCGGACGGAAGCTTATCTAAAAATTGTTGAGTAATTATACTTAAATTACTACATGAATCAATTAAAGCCTTCCCCGAAACACCTTCAACTGTAACATCAACCATGGCAATATCCTCTTCACATGGTTCGTTACCTTTACTTTTATAAGTGTGGTCTATGTTATTAACGACCACAGTCGTGGCTGACACATTATCCAACACCCCAGAGATATTAGATTGGTCCCTATCCAATTTAATACCCTGTGACACCTTATATCTTAATTTTGGAGCAGCATCCAATAACTGTCCAAAAGTAATATTGCAATGGGCAGAATTTAAATCTTTAAGAATATCATATTCCTCTTCCCCCGATTGCATCTTA